>JANTPZ010101787.1:0-13538 GCA_025593235.1 Vachellia pachyceras
GGAAAAATGAAAGAGAAAGAAGAAAAAGTAGGAAAAATGAAAGAGAAAGAAGGAAAAAGTAGGTTTCAAAACCTAGGTTTTAAACTGAGGTTTTGTAACCAAAATAGCTTTTCAGAAAATTTTTTGTACTTGGACAAAACCTAGATTTTGAAACCAAACCTAAGTTTCACAACTAACTTCCAAACAAGCCCTAAATCACTTTTCAAAAACTAGGTTTTGCCTCAGAATCTGTAAAAGCTATTTTCTAAAATCTATTCTCCAAAACCTAGGTTTTGCCTCGGAATCTGTAAAAGCTATTTTCAAAATAGCTTCCAAACAAGCCCTTAATTTATAATGAAAAGGAGTTGGCAATTTAGATGGAGAAAATAACAAAGAAAACAGACCTTCATCAAATTTTCACCCTTTTCACCCTCAAATTTCTCAGGATAAATGGCTGCAAGAACCATCAGCAACCGCAACTTATTTTCACGAGTCAAATCCTGCATAAAACATTGTGGTTTGTTTTGTTTTAAACCATGAAAATGAGCCAAAACAATATTTCTGCATTATAAAGCTTTCTCAACTTTATGCACACAACGACAGGTAACATCTTTTTCTATTCCCCCCTTGGAATTTCTTACATCTTTTGTGGTTAAAAATTTGATCACGTCTTTCATTCCTGCATTTCCAAAAACAAGATCTTGTTCCAGCTGTCCAAGTTCCCGTAGTCCCATCTCCTTGACGGTTCTGTTAATCTTCCCTGCAATCTGGAGCACATTAAACCCATTAATTAAAGAGGTATGGCAGGGAACACAATCAGTGACACAACCATTCTTTTAAATTAAATACAAACTGCTAAACTATAATGTTAATCAAATACCAAAATAAGAATCGACTTGCAAAAATATTTATTAAACCTGGTCACCATGGTGGATTGAGATGGGCTCTGATACCAAAATGGTAAGTCCCAGAATCTGAAAACTCACCAATCTCTCCTACTCCCTCTCTCTTTAAGCAAGAATCTCACTTAATGAGTGATTATAGAAGCCTTAGGGAGAATATCCAATACTCAGAAATAATCTTCTTCATTCATTGATGCCTTTGCTTACATATGGCTGGGATATTTATGGAACCAGAATTAGAAACTACCTCTCCTAAACTCACGGACATGAACTCCCACTAACTAAACAACTAACTCCACACTCACTAACCCACTCACTAACAACATGTTAATGCTCCTATTTCCTTGCTAACACAGACTCCACAAACTGACCCACTACATATAAATAATTAAAATAAACTGGTATCCTATCACTCCAAAATTCATTCATTGAGTCATTCATCAGCAAGAAAATTGATAGACATGAAAGAAGAAATCGAGCAAAAAATAGCATGCAACCATTATAAAAAGTTGTCCCATGACTGCATCATAAACAAACTCACCTCTACATGAAGGGAAAGTTTGTCAATTTGTTCACTATATTGTGGAAGTGCTTGTACCATCTTTTGTAAGTCTCTTGTTGACATTTCACCGCCATCTCTATAAATGGAAAAGCAAAAGGGTAAGTACATAACAACACTGGCAGTAACTAGACAATTTTTTATCACTCTAGATCTTAGGTTGAGTACCTTAGAAAAGGCCAATTAATCATAACAAAAAAATATGCAAGCCCCTGACTAAGTTATCAATCATGAACTCAGCATTTTACATATGCACAATATATCTTGAATTCTCAAATGACCGTGTACTAATCACAGGGGATAAGTGGAGCTGCAGTTAAATATTCAGCGAAAGAAATGAAGTGCCCCATTGACACACTATAAAGAAAAATACAGATCTCTCAATCACCAAAAGGAGATCTCTTTCCACTATGACTAGAAGATAAAGTCAGAATCTCAACCCTGGAAGCTTCTAAATAAATTAAATGAAATAGGTACAAGACCATAAATTTCTTTTCGCTTTTGGCTAAATCATTAGCTTCAATATTTTTTTCTCAGATCAAGAGGTCAATATGAAAGATTCCAGAAAAATGTCACTTGCCTTGAACCATGTTGGATTTGAGCAGCCTTGTTCTTTGAAATGAAGCTGGTCATCTTCTCATGCAACCGCTCACTAGCCTGTCAAAGTCATTGATATAAGAAAGTAACGTTGCATAATTGATAATAATAGAAGGGTAGAAGAACATACATCTGCAATATGTGCATGGCGAAGCTCAAGCCATATAGGATCATGGTCCTCCAAAAGAACCTCTTTTCTCTCTGTTTGACTACCAGTCTTGCTGGGAACCTTAAGTACAATAAATCTATATTATGTTCAAAACCAACCAAACGCAGATTAAGAAATAGATTACATGAAACAGAAATTTTAGTACATACCTCATGAACATATTTGTTTCCTTCCATATTCAGTAAATCATGGCACATTGCATCATATGTCCATTCATGTATTACAGGTGCAATCTACAGATTCAGATTAGAACCTTATGAGTAAACATTAACAGTCCGTTGAAATAGTCACTTAACTCCATTACAAACACATGAAGGCTAAGAAAAACCTGATCAATAGATCTGTCAAGGATGAGCAATTCACATGTTTCCGTCTGAGGAAAGTTGGGTATAGATTTTTTATATTTCATAAGACAGTCCCATACTCCAGCAGCAAGCTTCGTAGGAATTAGATCACGGAAAGTAGTCATTGTGGCTGCATCAAGGCTTCTCGCAGCACGAAAGCGAACTAAAGGAAATTCCTAGAAAGGTTTACATGCTTTAGAAGGCTCCTTGGTCATGTCTGAACATTTAGAAAGCATTGAATAGTGAATACATTCTTATTTGTTGGCATAAGGAATAATAAATACATACTCTTAATGATGCAAAAACAGTAGCAATCCGAGTAGCCATCACATTCAAACATGCAACAGCTTTGCGATTGTTCTCTTCATCCCCAAATAATTCTTCCAAAGCTCTCTCATTGTTTGTGATGAAACCCTGCATTAAGATGAGTAGATGAAAAAAATCACACCTAAAATGAGAGCCTCCAATAAAGGAATCATCATGAACTCAAAAGGCTAATCAAGGATTTCTAACAAGCATATTCATGATAGAAAATCATTCTTAAAAGGGGAGGATCTCCAGGGTCTGAAACTGTGGCTATATGCTATTTTGTCACTGAATGATTAAATTTACAGCATGAGCAGTTGTAAGGACTTCAAGCTCCAAATAGTTATCGTAGTTCCACATTAATCTTCTTGAAAACTCGTCTCAATCCACAAAATTTTCTTTTTTTCTTTTTTTGCCTAACACAATTTCTCTATTTCAAGTGTTTTGAAGCATAACCTATTGTATATCAGCTAACGGATTCTAGTCAGTTTAACTGGACAAGGTCCTATTTAATCATTAAGCTTTTCCTTCATGGTTAAATGGAGCTGGACCAACTGAAGTAGAGTCAAATGATATGTACTAAAAACATGATTATAATATAGAAGACAGTCTGCAAGGAAACTGAAGAATCACCCACCTGACTGTCTATAGCGAAGTACTCCAAATTCATCTGCATAATGTTGTCCAAATGAGAAAAATCAATGTTTAGCAGAATTCAAATTTTTCATGCCAAAACTACCAAGTTAAGCAAAATATAATTCATGAACAAGTATTTTAACCTCTCTTAGTGCACCTATGCGAGGTAACACCTTTGCATCTTTCTTAATATCCTGGACTAATTCTTTAGACACAGGTGAACTGAAGAAAACAAATGCCCTGCATAAACAAGACAAGAGCATGCTTGGAAACCAGTAGTGAAAGACAAAGAATTTTACCAAGAAAGATTATATAAGGCTCACAACATACTTCCTGTACAAGGGTGTCCTTCCAGACATGTCTGACAAAAACATAATAACACTGCCAACAGAAATTGAAAGAGATAATCACTATAAATGCACCAATTTGGTAAAACATGACAGCTTAATTTAAATTGACATCACCAATAGAATTAAATGAAACTTCTTACAGCCACAAGAGTTCATCTTGGTTTTTTTTATCTTAGAAGATAATCTTATTGACAAACAAAGGAAACATGCAAAGACAGAAAAGGATAAGACATCCATAAAAATTAAGAAAGGCAAATCAACAAGAGCACTACAGACTTGAAAAAAATGATAGATACTTAATAATTTGAAAGAAAAGAAACAAAGCAATTGAGAATTTAATATTATAAAGAAATTTATTGTAGTGCGTCTTGCAAAATATAGAAAAGAAATATCAAAATTAACCGACTTAAATAAAAAAAACCAAATTTATAAATTGTTGCAGTTTCTGGTAGTCAATGTAAGGAAAAGAAAAACAATTACAACATCCGGATACACAATTAATTATCTGGGAGGAGCAAGAAGGTTGTGTTACTTCTCTCTGGTTGGCTGGATGAAGTATATAGCATCCATAGTGGGCAATGGCTGCCTTCGCTTGTATATGTCTTCAACCACTGCAGAAGAACACCAAAATTATATCCCATAGAATCCTAGAAACACAGCTTAATGGGCAAAGTTTACAATTAATTAATACAACCAAAACATGGTAATGCAAAATTTAACAGTAAGAACACATGCTAAGCCACACTAGAAATTCCAAAGGCACAAAACTAACATAAAAATTTTAATATAAGCAGTTAAATATTAATGCCATCAGCATTCCAGGTTTGAGATTCTCATTAGCAGTTAAAAACTTCAAGTCTGCCTCAGTCCACCATCAGGAAGAGCCAACTTCGTCCAAAACACATAAAAACCAGCCAGCAACAAGGGCCTTCCGAAAGGAGAGTGGGACCATGCCTTCAATTAGATGCATGAATATTGATATTGGCAGTTAGCACCAATTGCATTTAGAGTTTGTTAAAGCTCAGAGAGGTTACATAATAAAGGTTCAGGTTTCCTAGAGTTCAGAGAGGTCCCAAAACAAAAGTTCATGGTATGCAGTCTTTAATGGATAAGTGATATTACTTCGTTCATTTCATAACTTCTTTATCTCAGGACTCATGGCAGAAATATGAAGTGCATATAAAGGACCAGATCCCAAGAGCACAGGCTTCCAGGATTTCCTCTTGTTTCTCTTATTACCTTCAAGTGGAGGTTAGGGTTTGGCAAAATGAAGATGATAAGAATCTAGAGTGGCAAACATGCAACGTGCAATGATAAGAATCAAAGACAACCCTTGAAAAAAAATAATTGAATTGGAGATGGAAGAAAGATATCGTATAGAAATTTATCTGGAAATTCTTACATGATACACCTTCATCTGTGATATCAGCCATCTTGCATGAGTGAGACATTATCTTAACAGTAAGTTTATCCATTATAAGAACCTGGAAGAAAGAAACTCGTGAAGCATTATAAGATGGTGGCTGAAAAGCTGTAACATTAGATTACCATCAAGACTTCTATCATATTTCCAGTAAATTTTTTGCATTAGATTCCTGAAATGGAACTTTAAATTGAAGTTGAAAAGGACAGAAGATATGTGTCTTTTCACATCCTGAGTAAAATTAGCAATCTTAAGGCAAAGCCCATTAAAGCAGCCAATGGCATACATACCTTCCAGGTAGACTTTGAATCTCCTGTTTTTGCTGCCCTAAGCATTTCATGTAGTAATCCTGGAGAAATTTCCATTTATAGATAAATAATATAAGGCGATCAATTTCAAAGTATTTTGGTCATGGCTAGCATGTTGCTGCAATTGAACAACTTACTGATAAAATGTTACAAGAGAGAAGAAAACAAACGGATCCGATACTTGCAATAGCAGGAATAAGAACATCTTTCTAAAACACGCATTTCAATTCTTCAAGACTTAATTGAATGTGATAGGATAGGATACCAGAGGAAGAATAAGGAAATGGTTACAAATTTGACTAAGTCTTTGTTTAATTATTTATTATTATCAATTAATTATGTAATGGGTCGGTTAGTTATGAGTTAATCAGTTATGAGTCTGTCCACTAGCCACTTAGGTATCCACTTCCATCAAATTAGGGAGCCAGTTAGTAGTTAGTTTTCATTCCTATGTCTATAAATACTTCAGCCATATGTAAGCAAAGACAAGTATGAATGAATGAATTAATATTATCTCTGAGTATTGGAGATTCTCATTTCCTCTTGGCTTCTTTTATCTTTCAATTGTGAGATGTTTGCATTTGAGAGAAATTAGGAGAGATTAATGAGTTCCTAGATCCTGGGGACTGGTCAAAATGGGCATTTCTGCTAATATAAATGAACAAAAACGCACTGCACTAAGTTTGGCCATCATACTAAAACTACAGAAATACAGGCATATCCAGTAGAAGAGTGATCCTTAAACTCTCTCAAGAGCAGCATATAAAGATGATTTGCCATGGTTCCTGTTGATGCCATAGAAGGCCCTCGGGCCCAAGTTCCTTTTCTGTTTATATTAATAATTTGTTTTCTGCTTTATTTATTTTATTATTGTTATGCGGCAGAACCCAGTTGATTGTTAGTGAATTTAGATAGATTATTCTGCCATCATTGATTTGGTCCATCTGATCCTAGCTGTTTTACCAAGGGTTTGTGCTTCTATAAATGTAGGTATGACTCAGAAAAGGAATAAGATTTTTCTGGAACGAATCATATTGCATGTTTTCTTTTGAAACATCATAACAGCAGATGTCTTACAGTTTAAGGGATCAATTAAATTTCGAAGTGATAACAAGGTATGTCATCCTGTCCTCGTATAGTACAATTTAAACCTTAAACATATCCACTGTAACAGCTCACTACTAGCTTCTTCCTCTGTAAGACAGAATAGGACGTTTAAGAAACTTAGATTTGCCTGATGCTTCTTCACCTTGGGTAAAGGGAATAGGGATAAAAGAAGCAGGGTATATTTATGGACTAAAGTTCAATCTTCCAACCAACCAAAGTTCTTTACATTTTCCAGAAAAGCAACTGAATTTGTTTTGGTAGCAAAACCACTGACATCATGACTGAGAGGAGTCAGCTGGCAACACCGGCCATTCCCACCAAGATGCAAATTTCGAATGCACCAGCTAAGTTTCCGTCAAATGCATGTCGAAGCTAGTACAAGCCAAAAATAAACATAATGCGGTTCCGACTAACAAGGCAAATCCAATGTGACCCTCGGGTGAAGCATGATGTGTGAACAGAGTTAAGCAAAACGACACATTGGAAAGCATGGTAAAATGCTTCACCACCTGATGAATAATTAATTGACTTAAACCTCAAGATCAAGTATAACCCACGCACAAGTGAACAAGAAGATAAGAAAAGTTGCAGAAGAGTAGCAACTAGAGAACTTAATACTTCAGCGAGTCATAAGAAAACCGCCAACAGTCCATAAGAACTATACAGTACGCTGAGTTGACAACTCGATCATAATTAATCAGGCGAATGAATCGGGAGATTTTGTTTAGATAAAATTGGAAAGAAACAAAGAAAGGAATCGATTAGTGAAGATAAATGAACTTACTCTCACGGCTAATTAGTTTGAAACTTTTGCAGTCAGCGCCATACGTTGAGGAATCGGAGTCTGAGATAGACATGGGGCCGCCCTTGCCTCACCCTGCCAACCACAACCGCTCGATCGCTCAGGGACGGGAAGGGGAGGGAGATCGTGGGATTACCCGGAAGCGGGTATGTACCGGAGGGGGGGGGGCGAAGAGAGAGAGGACGATGCTTCCTTTAATTATAAGCTAATGCGCCGTTTGGTATAATGGAATCGATTTTGATGGAAATGGATATGGAGATGGATATGGAGGTGGAAATGGATATGGAAATTAGTTTTAAAAGTACGTTTGATATGCCATGGAAATGAGGATGGAATCCATGTTTTTGTTTTTTGTTTGAATGGTGATTTCTTTGGAAATGTAATCAAAAAGACTATTTTACCCTTGATCAAATTATAAACTTAGCTCCAGAAGGGTATTTTTGTCCAAAATATGTTGGCTCCATGGAATTGAGATGAATTCCATAGGTTGAGGTGTGGAATTGAAAAATGGTGTTTTGGTGGAATTGAATTCCACATGGATTTACAATTCCATCAAATCAAACATGTCAACCTCATGGAATTAAATTCCAATTCCAATTCTATACTCTCATTTCCACCCTATCAAACAAGGGCATTGATTATGGTTTTTTAGGGTGGGAAAAAGATAAATTACTTTCTTTCATCAGGTATGGGTTGGGATGTTTCATGTTTGTGGGAGCATGACGTGTTGAATTGTCCAAAATGCCTAAGATTCGAGTCCTTCTTGGAGAACAGGTCCCGGTCATGGTTTGGCGTCGCCCAATTATTTCTTTTATCACCTGTCAATTCCTACGTGAGTTTAAATTAGAGCCGATATTATCTTTTTCATTTTGTTGCTCATCTTTTTCTTGTAAAAAAAAATTGGGTGAAATGTCATCAAATGTGTCTTTTTTTAAAAAAAAAAATCTGTGTTTAAGAAGCTGTTGGACCATTAGTAAAAGGCCCCCAACCTCAGCTCAGTGGGAAGGTAAAAGCCTCTTTTTGCTGTCTTCCCAACTCCCTTTGACTTCTTTACAAATTTAGAGTATCGTTTTCAGATAACATGAAACAACTGCTACTCAACTTAAATTTTGCACTGTACCTGCTTCTGATGATTATTCTTGCTGGTTTTGTGATTGAGTTCCAGATGTTATCAGGGTTTACTCAAGAAAAAGGAAATTTAGAAGTTATAAATAGGAAACAATTATTAGTTTATTATTGTCAGATTTTCATTAGAATTTAAATATTAGTTATTTCAGTTTATTGATATCATATTATCCTATAGGAATTATATATATATTCTTTATGGATATCATATTATCCTTTAGAAATTATACATATATTTTTTATTTTTTTACTTTATCTTTCTATCTTTCCAATTTATCTTTTCAAGTTGTACTCTGCTATCGAATAGGCCCTTAGCTCTTGACCCTATTTTCTTAAATGTCTTTTGGAATGAGTTGTTTCGCCTAAGCCAAACACGCTTGAACATAAGTATAGCATACCATCTGCAAACGTATGGGAAAATTGAGGTAGTAAACCGCTACCTTGAGGTATATCCACATTGCTTTGTGCATAAACAACCTAAGCTCTGGAGTACGTATCTTTGTTGGGCTGAATTCTTATTCAACATCGGTTATCATGTATCAACAAACACCCCTCCTTTCAAGTTAGCGTATGGTAGGGACCCTCCCCCTCTTTGCCCTTATGTAAAGGGCTAAACTTTGTTGGCCAACATAAAGGAGCAACTCAAAATGCGAGATGCGATTCTGCATGTCATTCGAGATAACTTGTTGAAGGCTCAAAACCGCATGAAGCAACACGTTGACTAACACCAAAGGGACCTACAATATGCTCCTGACGATGCAGTGTGGCTGAAATTGCATCCTTATCGCCAACAATTCTTGGCAAATAGAAAGCTTGAAAGCTGTCTCCTAGATTCTTTGGACTTTATGAGGTCCATTCGACGCGTTGGCAATGTGGCTTATGAGTTGGTTTTTTGTCGGACTCCAAAATCCATCGTCTTCCATGTGTCTCTCCTCCACCTAGTATGTGGCCAATTATCGACTCGTCCATCCGTTTCTCTCCGGTTGTCAACAGATTTGGAATGGGTGCTAACCCCACTCTAGGTATTAGATCATCATTAGGTGACCGATGGTAGATTAGAGCTATTGACTCAATTGACTCATCACCCTAAGGAGGACTCAACTTGGGAGAATTATGCCTGCATACATGCGCAATTACCTCAATTTCGCCTTGAGGACAAGTCATTTTTCTATAGGGGAAATAATGATAGAGTTCCAAATCCTATAAGGGTTTAGTCAAGAAAAAGGAAGTTTAGAAGCTATGATTATGAAAAAATTATTAGTTTATTATTTTTTAGGCTTTCATTAAGACTTAAATATTAGTTATTTCAGTTTATGGATATAATATTATCATTTAAGAACTAGACATATACTTTTTATATTTTTAGTTTATCTTTCTATCATTTCAGTTTATTTCTTTATCTTTTCAAATTGTACTATATTATTATAAATAAATCCTTAGGTCAAAGGAATAAAACATTGAGTATTGAATTATTTCAATTACATTTTTTTAGAATCTCTTGGGCTATAAGGATAAGAGTCTTACTTTAACCGCTCTTGTAGATTTATTTTCTGCAATATTTTTTATTTTCCTATTCTTGTTTGAAACCAAGAGATTCGGGCTTACCGTTTTGGATACATTCCTTACAATGCAAAGGACAGCACAAGGAAGACAGATGGGAGACAAAGGGAAGACTTTTCTTTGACGCGTGTTAGATATAAAAATGGAATATATTCAAAGACAGAATTTTAAATCTTCGACGCGAAGCTAATGGTGCTTATCAAATTGTCAAACTTCACTTTTGTTCTTCTCAATTCTTTGCCGATGTTCTGACAATCATATCATTTTTGTTCATTTCCTACACGATTCAGATAAATTTTGATTCTTATTAGATCAAAAGAAAATTCATAATGAATAAAATTTTGACCACTTATAATGAAAAGAACAGAGAGAAATTGAAGGTGATTTTAATCATAGCATTAACTATATGATATAAAAAACTAGAGTTCTTTGCAATCGGAAATTATCTAATGAGGTGAAAGAAAAGTTTTATAACACTGTTATAAGATAACAATAGTATATGGTAATTAATGTTGGGTTTTAAAGAGACAATATAAACACAAAGTTGGGGCAATCAAGATCAGGATGTTGAGAATGTGACAATATTTTGGTGGATAAGATCCATAATAATGAAATACGTAGACGAGTTGGAGTGACATCTATTGAGAAAAATGGTAAAAAAGTTGTTTGAAGGAATTTATACATATTTAGAGAAAGGCTATTGAAAGCACCAGTAATAAAGAGAGGTAGAGGGGGAAAACACACCATAAGGTTATAAAAATATATCTCTTAGTTAATAATCTATCTAAAAATGTTGTATATGATAATGCACAATAATATCATGTGCATGTAATAAAAATTGCCTAATATGATACAACTTTTTTAATATATAAAAGTTTAGATGAGTTAGTTCCTATTATCTCAATGTACTTATAGATGTACTTATATATTATAGATTGTCTAGCAACATAAATTTTAGATCGTCTACCAACATCAATTTTAAGTGAGTTTTTTAAAACATACTTTCAAATTCAAAGAGCTTTTACCGATATTCTTATATATTATGCATTGTCTACAACAAAGTCGACACTATATTAGATGAGTGACAAAACTTTTATTGTTGGAATGAGAAAGGTTATGGAAACTAAAATTAAGCCCGATTCAGCCCATGCAAACTAAGCCCAATCCATTAATGCCAAAATTTACATGGTGCTCCTCACTATTTTTTTATTTACATTTCGTCATACAACATCCGACTCTTTTTTTTTTGATCCTATCATAAGGTGTTCTAGCAACAGACTAATTCAAATTAAACACTTGTTTTTATGGCAAATTCTCTCAAAAAATTTTAACATTACTGCATCCAGAGTCAAACCCAAAATTCTATGTATACTGATTAGATGTGTTTCCCAATCCAACCATTGCTGGTAGCCGCTTCTCATTCTCATTGTCACCCGACCTTCTGTGAACATCAAAGCGCGGCGCGCAAATACTCCCTCCTGTTTTTTTTTTCAAGGGAAAACTAACTTTCAGGTTATTAATTTTCTGAAGTTTTGAATAAAGCCCCCAAAAATTTCTTGATTGAATCCTTGATATATCAGTTAGTTTTTCAATGCATAAAACCGTTGGATAATGACTAAGTGTTAAAAAATATGTTTGAACATTTACGATGCGACACACAGATGGGTAAATGTTGAAAAGGTGGATGCGCTTGAGAACACCGTTTCCCAAACAGTGCATACATTTCAATATAAAACTATATCGAAATCTGTAAAAATTATTTCGAAATTTATTAAAATCATCTCGAAATCTATAAAACCATCTTAAAATCTGTAAAATACCTCAAAATCTGTAAACTCATTTCTCCCGACGGACTTCCCTACATTTGACATAAGCGAGTCCACATAGAATATGACTGTGCTACCCTCACCGGCCGGGAGGCATTCTCAACGGAAAGCCAAGAATCATCTGCAGACTCTGATTTTCTCGCTCCCCAGAATGCTTTCTCCAACTCCACACCCATTATTTATAATCATGCTTTACTAGCAGATTTTTTCGTTTTTTATAGGATAAGATATAATATGACTTGACATCCCAACCGACTAATCTTGCAATGAACGGACTGATTTCTCTCCTCTTAGTCTCCATTAAAAGATAGTGCCTTTAACTCAAAGCAAGGTCAGCCTTCACTTTAATGAGTTAGCCATCACAAGTCACAACAATCATCCATCCCATTAACTCGATGGAAAGCTCGCAACATTCGCATTCATGCAGTTACTCTGACTGATTCATCATTCTGTGTTCTTCATTAGCTACGAGAAAGTCAACGGAGACGAACAAATATTCAAAGCTATATCCGGTTTATAACCTGAAAAGCTATATCTAAATGTTTGACAGGTTAACAAATGGGTATGACTACGATAACCACCTTTAATCACAAGCCTCGCTTAGAAGTAAGTGAAATCTGAGTATTATTTATTTTTAAAATTTAAACCCATGAGAACCTCTCACCCACTTGCCTTTAAGATCTTAAGCTTGGCATTTTTCAGATCTCCATGTATGACCGAAACAAACGCATACAGTCCAAAAGAGAATGGACAAAAAAGGACCACCATTAGCTAGGAGAAACCGGATGAAGTCAAATTGTCCATTTGACCCAAGAATCTCAATATATATATATGGACATCTAAATCCACAGGCATACATATTGGACAAACAAAACGAACCCCATCTCTGATCTGCCCCAAATGTTATGTAATGTAACAACAGACAAAAGTAACAATTGAAAACTTTGCAGTTGTTCTTTTCCTGACGATTCCAGATCAAATATTAAAATCTCAAGGTGACGGGGTAGAACCTTTATCTTCCATGTTACTGTGATAGTGGCCGTTGCTGTTAAAGTTCCTGCAAAGCACCTTGCACTTAACCACACCGCCCGAAACATAAAAACCCGGCGAAATCATTATCCGCACCATGCTTTGGATTAACTTGGTACCCTTATTGTCTCCTCCAGTCATGTCCTCCATGTAAACCGAATCAAACCTCACTCCTTTGTCCACTCTGAAAATAGAAAGGCTTGGGTGGACTGAGTTGGCCAGCAGGTGCACCAGCCAGACGCTCTTGGATGCGCCGAAGAATGCTTGCAACAGTGGCTCCGGCCAAGCTCTGTTCCAACCCAACATTGCCACGATCTCACTCATTTTCCTATCACAGAATCTGCTGAACTCTTCGCTGAAGTGTCTCGTCCCCTTGTTGAGTACCTCTTCCCATGTTAACCCATGAAGCATATTAAAGGACGCAAAGTTTACCTCGCATCGTTCCTCTGGGTTTAGTATGAAACTCGACGCGCTCTTTTGGAATCTAACCGTCTCAAAGTCCTCGTAGAAAGCTTT
>JANTPZ010101809.1:0-10584 GCA_025593235.1 Vachellia pachyceras
CAAAACCTAGGGTTTTGTAACAAAACCTAGGTTCTGGGAGTAGCTTCCAAACAAGCCCTAAGTATAGTACTAACATGATAATAATTAAAATAATGGGACTATATATATTGAAGGAAAATCCTAATTGCAGTTAAAATTAGTGGGGTTAATGTGATGGTTTTTCTGGTTTGTCTTTGATAAAATTTAACCCCAAAGAATTAAAAAGAACCCTTTTATCATCACAATTCATGGTCAAGCATGGATCTATCTGAAGAAATCTACCTGGCTTACACACACACACCCACACACCAGTCTCTGTGCTCCTTTTCTTTTCATACATGTTTGCTGCCCATCTAATTCTTCTTTTTCTCTTTGCCATCCAAACTTTCTTTTTCTTTATTGTTTTGCTTTATTTCCCCTTATTTAGTGCCCCTTTCCTTAAAATATCATTTTCATTTGGCTAAAGATCCTTAAAACACTTTAATGATTACAGCACACCAAATCCTTGACTGGTTCTCTCTCTCTCTCTCTCTAACACACAGACAGACACAGTACACACACACAACCACTCTACTCACTCACTCACCATACTTGAATGTTTATATATATATATATCTGATCTTTAATACTGGTGTACCGACAGAGAACATTGATATAATTAACCAGAATCAGGGTTTAAGCCAAGTGTGCTTGTAAGACACAGATAAGTGAATTATCTTTAGAAAAAGGTTATCCCTTTGGAGACATATATACATTTTAATTAAAAGGTTTTGTGGTTAGAAAATGAAAGAGAGGAGAAAAGAAACATGCCGGCTTCGGATCCATATCGGGTAGTCTTAGCAGTATATCCTATAAACAACACAAGAGAGAAGAAAAAGGTGGTAGAAATATTTACCAAAGAACTCAATGGTTGAGGTTTGGAATAACCGATGGAAATAGATTCTACTTATAGTATTGTGTGGAGGATATTTAATAGGAAGCTAAAACAATCTTATTTTAATTAGAAATGTTTACTTTAGCAGGGTTAACTAGAAATGTTTTGTTACAGGTTTGATCCAGTTATGGTTTGATTGCTATATGCAAATCGGTAATACTTGAGTAACATAGTGTATAACATTTTTTTTTCATTAAAAAGGCAGAAAGGAGGCTTAGGATAATATTCTCTAAGTATAAACACTCTCTGGGTTCCTTCCTAAACTATATAGATATCTTTGAATCTATGGCTGTTTTTTGATCGATCGACACAGTAATAGAGAAAACGGTTTTGTTTTGTGGAAGTCTCTTTTGCCAAAAGATTTTTTTATTACATATTTTTATTTGGAACATTTTCCCTAGCTAACCTTGGAGAAATTGGAGAGAAACAGCTTCTGATGATTTTGTAAAGGAGACAGATTCCAAAACTGATCCACTTGAACAATGACATACTGCAAAATCCACACCAAGTAATGATTCAGATCCAGTTACAAATACGCATATATTCTTTATAATTTTTACAGTTCTATCACTCATCACATGGGGAGGATTTACTTTTATTCAATAAAAACATTAAATAAAACTAATTACTTCTGGATTGTTAAATGGGGTCCGTAGCTATGCAACCATT
Source organism: Vachellia pachyceras (assembly GCA_025593235.1). NCBI lineage: Eukaryota > Viridiplantae > Streptophyta > Magnoliopsida > Fabales > Fabaceae > Vachellia > Vachellia pachyceras. The sequence goes on from JANTPZ010101809.1 coordinate 1,583, forward strand.
CACGTCTAACATTGAGTACTTCTAATCCTTAATACAAGAGTTAACTGACTTTTTTATAAATTAAAGAAACTAAATACATTATTTAAATGTATTTATTTATATGTATCATGGGATCATATATTAATTTATAAGTAAATTAAATTAGTTTAGAGAAAAATAATAAATAAAAATATTTTAAACTAATATAATTAGTTTTCTTAATTTTCAGAAAAAAACCAACCGATTCTTATAATAATAATTAAAAGTAGTACTAGAGAATAAGAAGAGATTTTGAGACAAGGGAGATGGAGAGGATCAGATTCCTCAAAATCGTCATATATCTGCCACTGTGGTTTCATATCAGTGAGTTCATGGAACAACAGACAAACTGATCAAACATTCCTTCTTTCTTCTTTCTTCATTCCTTTAGTAATCACCTGATCATTTGAAAGTTTCATGTGCTATCATGTGCACACCTTCTCTTTTTTTCCCCTTGCTCTAACATGATTTTTCTGTCTTTTCTAGAAGGGAGAATTACTGTGGATTCAAGATCCTAAGATTTTTCTGTCTTTTCTAGAAGGGAGAATTACTGTGGATTCAAGATCCTAAGAAGTTCTACACAACAACAATGTGCTTGTTTGGGAACTCCTTTTTCCCAATGGGTACGTAAATTAAGATAAAAACTATCTTAAAATTCATAAAAACCATCTCGAAATGCATAAAAACCATCTTGAAATCCGTAAAATCATTTCAAAATCGCAAAATACCTCGAAATCTGTCAACTTATTTCTCCCAATGAAATTCTCAAACGCACACAATTTCTAGTGTAATAAACGGCAAGTCGTTAATGTTGTTTACTTGTTATTGATACATTTTTGTAGTTACATTCTTTCTTAGGACCTCAAAATATTTCTTATTTCTTTCTAGAGCTCCATTTTGAAACTGGATTAACCCCAATAACAAAAAGAATATAAACATACTTATAGCTAATAAATGCATAGCTTAGTCTTAATTAATCAGTAGTCTGGAATTGAAACTTCAGGTAAAACACACATGTATATGTTAAATAAACTGAAAACTTAATGGCACAAATCGATAGGGTTAAGGTGCATGCCGTGCTATGATTGCTAGAGTCAAGGAATTTCAAAACGATTTGAAGAACAAACTAGTAGCATTATGACATAATTAGTTATCAAGACACTCTATGCTCAATTTTTTATGGAAAAAAAATTATGTAGTACCTCGTGTCTTTAATATAAGATATAGTTGATTTTTGTTAGGGAAATTAAGAGATATGACTTAAAAGTATTTATTCATATATAATTAAATTATATATTAGTTTATAAGTCAAATAAATTGATTTAAAGAAAAATGATAAATATAAATATTTGTTATGATGTAGTAGTTTAATTTCTCTAATTTCTCAAACAAAATATGACTATGAAGGACATGGGGTAGTGTATATTATAATTAAATAATAGTAACAAATTAAAAATTGAATTATGATTTAATTTACACGCCGTTTGATTCATGAAGTTCATAGAAATGCAATAAAATGTAATGGATAGGATTGCCGTATGTGTAATGTAGTAATGATTTCTAGAGCATTTGTTTAGTATGATATTATTATAGAATTATGAAATGAAATTCATATTTTCTCTAAAAATTAAAAATGTGAAATAAATTTTTAACTCTATTTTGTTTGTCAAAAACTATTTAACCCTATTAAGACTCAAAGGAATGATATAAATATCTAAATATTAATTCATAAAGGTAAAAGTAACAAACATGTTATTAATTCATACAAGTTGTAATCTAAATTACATAGCTAAGATTATGTAATTGGGGATTATCTAATTTATTGTAATCCATGATTATAATTGGTTACATTACTATTTAAACTAATATTGTAATAAACGGAAATATTGAGATTACATGTAATCATTTTTTCTATAATCGAACCAAACATGCATTAGGGTTAAAGTGTATCTAGCATTCTAAAATATTTTATGATGCATTCTACTCTCTAAAATATTTGCAAGTATTTTCAATACTCTAAAGTATTTTTTGTGTAATTGAATAATATGAAGTATTTTTTATATGCATCAATAATATTAAAATATTTTTAGTGCATTCAACTCTCAAGTTATAAAAAATACTCTAGGGTGCTAAATATAGCACAACATATCTTAGGGTGTTAGATGTACTATGGAAATATTTTAGGGTATTAAATGAAATTTACCCATTAATTTATCAGTGAGAAAATAAAATCATGAAAAATTAAAAAAAAACGATGGAGAGTTACTCGGAGAAGAGAAGTTGGCAAAAAAGGGAGGCGGTGGAGAGGTTGAGTGAGCGATGTCGATACTGTGGGAGAAGAGCGCGACTTGGAGATGGCTCATCCGGAGGACCAGAGATTCCAAGCCCTTCTTCCTTGCCTTTGCCACCGTATGCGGCGTCGTTCCGGGAGTCATTGGCTATTTCGTCATGCAGCTAACCAATACTCGCAATGAACAGCTTGAGGCCCAGCTTCGCAGAAATGCTCGCCCCGAAACCATGGTATCACTTCACCCTTTCTCCTTATTATCCGTTTGTTTCTCGATAAATCATGTTATCTGTGAGCTGTTATCCTTGTATTGTGATTTTGTAATTTGTTGATCCGATGGTTGGCATAGCGATTTGGGTATTTAGACTTTTGGTGGGAAAGATGTGCTAAACTTGTATGCACTCTAGTGTTAATAAATTAGGATATGATTCATATTTTCCTTTTCTTAGGTCTGTTTAGGCTCGATGGTTAGTTCTTGTAGAGGGTAGTTAATTCTACTGCTGCTGCGACTTACGGCTACTTTGATTTATTAACTTTAGGAGATTGCAATACACATTGGGAGGTTGCTTTATGGGGGAAAATGATCTTATTGAACAGTTACCATACGCATGTTCTATTTTAGAATTGTCAGAGTTATCGATCATTTCTTGCCTTGGTTCTTTCTGAGAAAAGAGCATATGAAAATTGTTCATATGTGTACTCCGTGAGATGTAAGTTATCACCTGGAACGGTACCCTGATACAAGTTATAACTTCAATCTCCAAACGGGACATGCCTTACGGGATGCTGGTGATTAGGATTTGATCTTGGAATGAAAATTGTTGCTTATCTTTGTACTTTTAGGCTGTTTGTTTCTATATGGTTGCACTGGCTTATTGCGTTTGACTTTGTATACACCAAATTAGGACCCAAATTCATATTTCTTAAACAGAGTAGAGTAAGGAAAAACAAATTGTGAGATTGATTCATCTTATTCTGTTCAGATTGTCCAGATAAAACACTGGATATTTGCAGCAGTGATCCTTAGGATAAAGTAATCACGCACCTCAATCTCTGTATTCGTTTCTTTTTTTAATGGAAGCTGAATCAATGATTAATCAAAAGTTGTACAAGGAGAAACCAAAAACATCCTATGGCAAGAAGGTGGGGGTTGATCAAAGGTCCTCTCTGTAATTTTTGACTTTGACATAACAAATCTTCTGAACTTTTAACATGTCAAAATTTCTCCAGTTGATCAAAGGTCCCTGTAATATCACATTTCTATCGCTACTTAGTCTGATGACCCTTCGGTGTCCTCGTTTTGTCCTTATTCTCAACACTTCTTTTTCCTCTATAGATCTCTGGACATTTTATAACTACATTGATAGCCTATCGTATTGGATTCAGATTGTCCTAGAAGATAAATCTATCTGGAGATTAAATAACTTTGTTGTTTGTTTTAAGGGAGGTTAAACAACTCAATGAGTCGAATTCATATGTTTTGGGACTTTTTTTGTGGTCAAAATGAATTCTCTCCTCTGGTGAAAAATCTTATCTTGACATTATGGTTGCTTTGATGAATTAATTAGATGATGGGACAAGTAAATAAAGAAAGGCTGGCTGAATTCCTTGGAGAGCTACAGCGGAAGGAGGATACAAATGACCGGGGTATGTTGCTGCTCTGAAAGGTGAGACTTTAACCAGAAAGCCGTATGTGAGGATTCAGCCTGTTCCTAAGCATAATGACGCTGGCATTGACAAGGAGCAGAAGAAATAAAGTCTGATAGGCATTTGTTGTGAATATACGTACGAGGTATCTGCATGTCAAGATCTCTCTAGTGTTCAGGAGCTCAGTATGAACTTGATGCTATCAGTCTTTGCTTTTTGATTTTGATTTTTTTTATTCCGTACAGAAGGGGATCTTTGTGAGTTTGCATGATTATATATAGACAGGACTTTTCCTTGTCTAGATATCGTGTTCTTCTGTGGAATTAGCAAGTTCTTCTAGGCTGTGATATTGAGGTTTAATCAATCTCGGTATAGGATGTTTCCTTTTACAGTGACGTGAAATAAAACACAATGCCTCCACATTTTATCATGTTCATGACACAATTCTCCGACTGTTTTTTGGTTGATATTAATTTAATTCTATTATCCCTTGCGTCCTCCAAAAAGAGATGGTTACACCAACAGTTCTATATCTAAAACAGTCCTCTTAACCACACATTTCTGAAACTAGTTCCTTCATTGACTCGGTTTATTGACATAAATGGTCTACGTGTCCTGAAACAGAGATGTGTCATGTGTGGGATGAGACAATGGGACGGTTCGATGGAGCAGAAGAGCAAAAGTTGCGATGCAGAGGGAAACAACAAAAGTACTCCAAGTCTCCAACCAAAGTATTCACTTTGGAGGGATTAGCATTTATACAAAATGATTAGCCAAGCCATTGCGTAAACATACATTTTAGTATAACTTGAACTTTCTGAAATGAGTTTTAACTAGTTAAAAGAAAAATTATCTGAATATTTCTATTTTCTCCTTAAGCTTCAGCGAGAATTCTTTACAGGGATCCAATTTCATGCTCAAGTAATGTCTAGAGGGAGTTCATTTCTGCCTTTTCCAATTTTATTTCCTTGAGAGTTTAATATTAATTGTAAATGTTTTCACATATTTATCAATATTTTTCCAAATTTCAAAATTTGATTATATTATGACCTTACATTAAGTAACATGGAGGTGTCACTTGTACTTTTTTCACAACAAAATAAATTTTTAGGTCCCAAATTGTTCATTGTAAAAAGTAACAATCAAGATATCAATGATTTATCATATAAATTTTAAACGTGAATTGTCAAAATCAGTCCAAATTTGTCAAAGCATAAATATCCTTATAGTATATCCTTATAGTGAAGAAAATTCTATTCAAGATGTTATTTAGTACTAAATATAAACATCTCTCCCCGTAGGGATCCAACCTTGGTATACCATAGTGTAAAATTAACCTTTTCTGCTAAACCTAATCGTCGTTCAAAAAACCAATCCAAATTCATTATCTTGAACATTGTCCCAAACATGATATAAAACCACCATACTGTTGTTTGTGTTAGGTATGCATTTACTAATAATTTCCCAAATACTTGTTAAACGTGTAATAATCTGAGATATCCAAAATTAACTGATTTTTGCAACTGTGAGATGCCAGTGCGATGTTGTGAGACACTCAAATGAAATGATCAAAATTGCCATCATCACTAAACTTCTTCCCCCACCCTCCTTTCCATATATAAACCATTTCCAAATTTGTCAAGAAAAATTCAGAAAGAAAAGTTCTCTTGACTCGCAACATTAATGACAATGCATACCTTTCCTTTGCGTCATTTCACAAAGGATTAAATTCGAGACATGTCCGTTCACAACTAAAATAAGTATTACTAGGTTGCACTCGTTTTGATTCCATTATTTACATCATCTCCTGGCTTGAGATCCTTCCGATCCGACGTAACAACACAGTCCATCCACGTTGCATCATCTTCACATTACACTGGACAGAAAATTACTGATACTAGTGATATATACAGAGAATGAATAGCAAAATAAGGAGAATAAAAGTGAATGAGACAAATAGGTTTGGTTTGAACCTAAACAAGCAAACATACCTCTTGTCATCCAGGAAACAGTTTGATGCGATGGGATATCTCCTTCCGACAAATAGGACATGTGGACAGTGCCCTCCCACACTCTTCACAAGTCTGCATCAGAATCACATATAACTCATCATTCTCATTACACACAAAAAAAAAATCAATGAAACCATTCTGGTAGATTTGCTTACCATGTGTCCACATTCAAAGGCCATGTCCTTTTCATTGGTCAGACAAATTGCACAATCCTGCACATAATTGTCAAGGCAGTTTTTTCTTATTTCAGGCTGAGCCAATTTACATGTAACAGAAATACTGCCATGCAGTTTACCATGTGATTAATCTTTGGAGAAACTCATTAACGTTTTGTAATAATGCCCCTGCGAATTTCAGCAGAAATATAGCACGTGCATAACCATTTATTTTTCGAAGGTAGTAGAGTCGTATGATGTTTGATTTGTAAATTTTAAATGTCTTTAAGGTAGAAACTTGAAAAATAAATCTAAATTTTGTTGTAGCAGATTGAATTTCATCATTCCATACTTGTTCAAAAGTTGTAAATGTTAACAGACAGAATGAGTTACCTCAAACCAATCAGAAAAATGCATCTCTTGACTTTCAATTAGGGGGAAAACTTATAAGCTCGGTCCACACATAGTGGGGAAGAAATACCACAAATAAGAAGCAAAATATTCATAATCATTTGAAGATTTGTGCCTGAGGAGCAGTTGGGTAAGAAGTGAAGTTATCAGGGAGCTTCAGTACTTAAAATATACATATATTAACCCAATCATAAAATATACATATATTAACCCAATCATGAATGAACAAGTAAGCGTGGCACGTGTGAATTTCAAGTTAACTAGCATATGTACATAATAATGTGTGATCAATCTTGTCTGTTTCTGTAAAGAGGATCTGTTTAATACTTTTTTTGGATTTAATTACCTGGGCAACAGCAGAACTCGATGATGCAGCTGTGGCAGCATTAAGGGCATCAGCTAACTCAAGTTCCTTTTCTTCAACCTGTCTCATGGCCCTTTCCCTAGTCTCCAGACATTCCAGCTCTAGCACCTCAATCCACTCAAGCTTTTCCCGCAAATCTTTCTTCGCTTTAACCCATTCATTCTAAACATTAAATGTTACAAATTAATGGTCACATGGATCCTTCAATCCATCCGAAAATATTCTTTATGTGCACATGATATGTTATTATAATTGCTCTGTGAATAACAACAAAAATCATTAGGTGAGGAAGTAAAATATGAATAAACACTAATTTAGACTTTGATTTAAGAGTGGCACAAAACGATTTCTTGTATATGTCTTCAGCATTTTTTTTTTTGGTTTTTTTGGGGGGGGGGTTACCTGAGCAATGTCAGCATCGTTTCGAGCATGCTCAGTTTCTTTTCGAGCATCCTCTAACCCTTGAATTATCTCTTCAACTTGTCTCTCAGCAATTTGTCTTGTCTCCTGAATTTCCAACTTCAGAAATTTGACAAGCTCTTCCTTTTCCTTCAAGTCTCTCTTCACCTTGGTCCATTCATTCTAAACATGGAAGTAACCAATTAAGTGCACACAACTGTTTATGCAATTGCACCATGTCAACATGTACAATCATTTGAAGAAGGAATTCAGTATTAAATAGCATTCAAATACTAGGAAGAATGTAACATTAATCTAGGAAATCTAAGAATAAGGAACAGTGCAAAAACTAACAATTTCTTATCATTCATCCCTGTTAGTGTTACTGGAAATATTTTGCACAATTTTAAATTACAAAAATGAATCCTATATTTTGTTATATTTTGATACAACTCCATTCAAGTTCCATTTAAGTTGGATCGTATTGTTAATTGGTCTAGAATACGATAGGGAAAAAATCAACAGAGTTAGTACCTCAGCTATGTCAGCATCATTTCGAGCGTATTGAGCTTCTCTTTGAGCATAGGCTAATTCTTGACCCATATTTTCAATTTGTCTCTTGGCCAGTTCTGCCTCATCATCTTTCTCAATTATAAGCCTTTGGACAGTTTTTCCTTCTTCTATCAGCATTCTTTTAAGTTTAGCACATTCACTCTGTAAAGATGGCTAAAGCAATTAAAGAAAGGTATGGAGTGATACAGTCGAAGTGTCAAATTCAATTTCAATGGAAAAACAGATAACGTAGTTACAAATAAATAATTATGCACATTTCTTCACAAATGAAATACACTGAAGAATTTATTACTTTTATCTTATCATACATTTTGTTAAACCTGAACCTGTAAATTATAAAAAAAAAACATAAATATCACATTATTTTCAATCGTAGCCTCACTATAAAAACTCTAGCCACATGATTAGATCATGCTTCGTGTATCAACTAGAGATGGGAAAAAAGGCTTAGTTTTATTTTTAACTATCCATGTTTGATCAGGGCAAAGATTGTAGAAGGATCAAATTTACCACTGCAAGTGAATCACAACGTTTTTATTTTCTGCTAAACCAGTATAAGAAACGGAGAAGAAATTCATCCGTATAAGCCAGAATAAAAGAAGCACAAATGTTCTTCTTTTAGCATTTATGTATGTCTTTAATAGAGATTTAAAAAAAAATTACTTTTTAAAACAATTAAAATAAGTATCAATCGACTATTAACTGCTTTAAGATTCAGTTTCGCAAATATTTGAAAACAAAAAATGTTCCCTATAATATTTATCAAGAATACAATACATTTATCTAAAATTCACCTTGGCGATCACGAGTAATATCATTCCTAAATACAAACATAATTGGTACCTCAGCAGCATCAGCATCTTTTTGAGATAACTCAGCATCTTTTCGAACATGGGCTAATTCTTGATCAAGCTCTTCAATTTCCCTCTTGGCTAGCCGCACCTCGTCATCTTTCTCAAGTCTAAGGCTTTGTACAAGTTGTTGGCTTTCTTCCAGCATTCTCTTCAGTTTAGCACATTCACCCTGTAAAATTAGATATGAATTAATAATGGTAATGAATTGATGCAGTTAAACAGTCATACGAAACCCAAATGGGAAAAATAAAATAAATAAACAATTATACAAATTCCTTCACC
>JANTPZ010101810.1:0-18952 GCA_025593235.1 Vachellia pachyceras
GAGAAAGATATTGATGAAGTCAAGAAAATTGCCCACCACATAAAAACCAGAATCGAAGTATTGGACAGAGAAGTGGGCACATGCTGGTTACCTTGCAGCTGTATTTTCAATACCTGGCTTCTACATGATTAACGGCCCCCTCACCTCCTCCTTTACTCCATTTTGTGTTGCAGAACTTGGAAAATAGGCAAAAGAGTGGGTGTGGAAAAGGATCAGGTGTGGACAGGTCAAGAACAGCAACCACCATGTAAGTAATGATTATTATGGCAACCCAAATGGTATGGTAGGGAAGAAAGAAGAAAACTTTTTGCATCTAGTCCAGCTAAAAAAGAATACACACAATGAAAAGAGTACCTTTTGCTGAACAATAGACATCCAGTCTAACCTCTGGATTCCTCCAAACAAGGATTAACTGTTGAGTTTTACAACAATGTATTTCACTTAGTGATCTCTTGATCACTCTCAACTGGACCTGATTTGTTTGGTACTGTGTTGCAGTGCCTTAAAAAAGAAATTGAAGGACAAGATGGATGAATTTCAGGTAGGTTGACCTTTATAATTGGTGTGAGATATTGTCCTTATAATCTCATGATTTTAAAATTAATCTTGTTTGAAAAAGTGCAGAGGCTGAGGGAAATCATACACCAAGAATATCGTGAGGTTGTAGAGAGGCATGTTTATACAGGTTCGAGCACGTAACTTGTTATTGATTAATTTAGAATTATCTACAATTCAATGGCTTGGATTTTTCATGATAGAATGTGTGTGTGTGTGTGTCATTTTTGACACATGATGTTTTGTGAATGTCAGTGACAGGCACAAGAGCTGATGAGGAGGTATTTATTTATACCTGAAATCTTATATATTTGAATAAAATGGCTTAGGGAAGTTGTCCTCTAATTATTCAACCATGTACAGACAATTGACAGATTAATTGAGATGGGAGATAGTGAGCAGATTTTCCAGAATGCAATTAAGGAACATGGAAGAGGCCAGGTTTGTCACAGTTCTTCTAACATGCATTTTTTCCAATTTTTCTTTCTATTTAAACTTTTTTCCTGGGGGTGGGAAAATGTGTGAGGAATTTTTTTTTTATGTTCCTAGAGCTATAGGTTTGTTGATTTGCATGTGAAGTAATGTTCCTATGTAAAACCTCTTGTGCACGTTGGTTCTCTTTGTAGATACTGGACACCCTAGCAGAAATTCATGAACGGTATGAAGCAGCTAGAGACGTTGAGAAGAAGCTTCTTGATTTGCAGCAGGTATATATAATTGTTTCATTAACCCATGTTTGTATGGGAAATTTTTTTTTACTATTTTTGGAAGTTTTCCTTGCTAGTAAATGCTGGAAGGGGTCTTGTATTAAGAACCAATGGATAGGGCCCTATAAATAGGACCGCAGGGAGTATCAAAATAGTTTAACATTCAAATCTCTCAGCATTTCAAAGAAGTACTAGTGAAAAGAAGAGACCAGAAATTAACAAGTACCTTGTGTTTGCAGATATATCTCGATTTGGCAGTATTGGTTGATTCACAGGGTGACATTCTGAACAACATAGAATCTCAGGTATTCAGATAACTTTCTTAAAGAAACGAATCAAGTTCGTACTGTTTTATCTAACAAATTGAATTATCATGGTGGGATTGCCCTGTTTTTGACTTTAGCTTCCGCTAATGTTGCTGTGTATAGGTATCAACTGCAGTAGATCACGTACAGCAAGGCAATAATGCACTGGTGAAGGCAAAGAAGACACAGAAGAGTTCAAGAAAATGGATGTGCATTGCTATAATAATACTTCTTCTTGTTGTTGCCATCGTTCTTACTTCTGTCCTCAAACCATGGACTAACAGTGGTGGCGCCTGATCACTAATTGTTGTTTATGTATCAGCTCTTGTACAAACCAATCACTATGTTTTTTCTTGATTGTGTTCTATGGAGTTCTCACATGGAAATTTAATACATTGATTATATTTGAGAATCTCATAGCCAACATGTGTAAATCTCCATTCATGTTTTCTGCTTATATTCTGTATCCTTTGATTCTCTGTTCATTCTTCGAAGTTCTCAGATACGGGCAGGGGATGCCATGAATAATGTCAAATGAAGAATTGTCCATGGGATCCAAGTTGAAAATGAGCTTTACAATATTCGAGGAGGGGAAAAATAATAATAATAATAATAATAATGTGAAGATCCATAGTCTACCCCCACTGCCAGAAGCAAAAGATGTCACTTTACGCTCTGTGTGGGATGAAATGAACTTTAATTCAAAAAGCAACAAAACTCTCCACAGACTTCACATTTAAAAGCAACAAAACTTAAACGGTTGTCGTTTTCTACGTGAAAATTTGCCAATGCATTCCTTAGGATTCTCAGTAATTCCTCACTTTGTAATACTCCAGTCACAATCTTAATAAAACAATTAAAGCATACTAAAACAAGTTATAATTATGAGGCAAGCAATAGCTTTAACGAGCGTTGGCATTGCATTCGCATAACCAATTTCTTTTGGGTTTTTAATGTCGGCCAACAGCTATGGACACGAGTGTTTCTTGTTGATCTATAGATAAAATTTTTCTGACATACTTATTTTGTATACTGTAAATTAATTTTTTTCACCGTTGATTCATAAAGAACATTATATTTTATAAGGAGAAAACCGGACGTGTTTAGAAAGAAAGAAAAAGTATGTTGTGGTTGAATGAGACCCTCCATTGAATGAAATTGACAGGCCTCTTGGAGACCACATGGCAGTATTAACTGAAGAAACAACTACTTTGTTTGTTCACACTCACCACCTCTCATATATATACATATAAATGTCCTTAAATTAAGGAATTGCACTGAATGTGCCCAAGACCAGCCAATGGCAATGCGTAAACATTTGGAAATTATATAAAAAAGGAAAGTATATAATATATTGACCCGATTTTCTTATAAGGTGTCTTATGTAATCTGGCATTTAAAATAAATGAATAATTATTTTGCCCAGAAAAAAATATATGGTAAGATTTTCTGATATCTGGCTACCATCAACAGTACAGAAAGATAGAAAAGAATCTAATGAAGCTTTCATTTTCCGATCGTCTCTTACAAAAATTCTCAAGATTTTAAAACCTACAAATTATAACGCGGCAGGGTCCTATTGGATGCACCAGCCCCAGTTTGTTTTTTGTAACAAATATTGATAAGCCCACAAATTTCCAGTCCCTTTTTTTTCGTTAGTGGGGGAAAAAAGAAACGGTAAAAGAGAAAGGATCTGCCCGCCATTTAAAATCCTGCCGCAAAAACTAACCCTTCTTCCGACTTCCGAGTCTTCCCTCCTCAATTCGGATTCGGAGGCTTCCAATTCCAAACGCTGCAAGCGGCAAAACGAAGCCCTAACTCTTATCCATGGCCGCCGATCCCACCCAGCAACAACTCGCTCTCATCCTTGGCGCTGATTCTTCTCACTTCGAATCCCTAATTTCCAATCTTCTCTCCTCCAACAATGATCAACGTTCTCAGGCCGAGTCTCTCTTCAACCTCTGCCTCCAGACCCATCCCGACGCCCTCTTCCTTAAGCTTGCCCATCTCCTCCAATCCTCTCCTCGCCCCGAGGCTCGTACTATGTCCACAATCTTGCTTCGCAGACAACTCACCCGCCAGGACGCTAACCTCTGGTCCCAACTCGCCCCTTCCACTCAGTCTTCACTCAAGTTGGTCCTTTTGAATTCCCTTCAGACCGAAGTTGTTAAATCTATTACTAAGAAGCTTTGCGATACCATTTCGGAACTTGCCTCCGTTATTTTGCCCGATGGCGGATGGCCAGAGCTCTTACCCTTCATGTTTCAGTGTGTCACGTCCGATAATCTAAAACTGCAGGAAGCTGCTTTGTTGATTTTCGCTCAATTGGCTCATTATATTGGTGAAACCCTAGTTCCCCAATTGAGCACGCTGCACAGGGTGTTCTTGCAGTGTTTGGCGTCATCCAAGAGTTCCGATGTGAGAATTGCCGCTTTGGGTGCCAGTATTAATTTTATACAGTGTTTGTCGAACCCTTCTGATAGGGACAGGTTCCAGGATTTATTGCCACTCATGATGCAAACCTTGACAGAAGCCTTGAATTGTGGCCAGGAAGCCACGGCTCAAGAAGCCCTCGAGTTGTTAATTGAATTGGCCGGAACCGAGCCAAGGTTTTTGAGAAGGCAATTAGTGGATGTGGTTAGTTCAATGTTACAGATTGCAGAAGCTGAATCCTTGGAGGAAGGGACAAGGCACTTGGCCATTGAGTTTGTGATCACCCTAGCCGAAGCCAGGGAGCGTGCCCCTGGGATGATGAGAAAGTTTCCACAGTTCATACAAAGATTGTTTGCCATATTAATGAATATGTTGTTGGATATCGACGATGATCCTGCTTGGCATAGTGCAGAGACAGAGGATGAGGATGCAGGCGAGACTAGTAATTATGGTTTTGGACAGGAGTGTTTGGATAGACTTTCAATTTCTTTGGGCGGGAATACAATAGTACCAGTTGCTTCCAAGTTGTTGCCCACTTTCTTGGCTGCTTCTGACTGGAAAAAGCATCACGCTGCCCTCATTGCATTTGCACAAATTGCGGAGGGTTGTTCAAAGGTAAACTTGTTTAGTATTTAAAATTAATTTCTCTTTATTATTAAGATTCTTGCTGTACCTCCTTGTGTTTACTGTAATTTTTGCTGATGTTTCATGTAAGGCATATGCTATTTCTCATGGCTTTTATCCCTCACTCTCCTTAATATTTTCAACCTTGATTTTCTGCATTGGCTTGTGAGTGTGAGTGTATAAACTGACAAGTCAACAGAGAGAATCTCGTCTCTTTTGTTCTTACATTTTACATGTCACATCTCGTGATGCAGGTGATGACAAAGAATCTGGAGCAAGTAGTGTCATTGGTTTTAAATTCATTTAAAGATGTACATCCTCGTGTACGATGGGCAGCTATAAATGCAATTGGGCAATTGTCCACAGACTTGGGGCCAGACTTGCAGGTTCAATATCACCATGCCGTGCTGCCAGCATTAGTTGGAGCTATGGACGATTTTCAAAATCCCCGCGTACAGGTTTGCACTTTTACCTGCTAATGCCAAGTACATGGTCTCATAATAAGAAATTTAGTCTGGTTGCTACCTTCATTTTTACAGACACTTAAGGTTCATATTATGAGCCCTTGTGTGATCTGATCTGACCCTCAGATTAGGCTTTAAGATAAACTCTATCAAACCTTATTATATGCTGTTTCTTCCCCGATTACCAATCCAGCTTGTGGCAAGCCATATTCTTTGCGTTGGTTGATATTGATCAAAGTAATCTCTAGCTGTTCCCTTTTTATTCTTTAATCTCAAATTAGTGAAAAATTTGTTGGTCCTCATCTTGATTGAGATCTCCTGGTTCCCACATTGTTAACTTTTCCTTTGGTGCGGTTTATACTTTAAGCTGTTGGATATCGCTAATGAAACTAGCTACCCTTTTATTGTCTGAAAAAAGCAAGCTTAATATTATGTGTTTTACTTGGATTCCATTATACTCTTGTAAAGCTCTTGTTCTAACCTATTAGCTTGTCTTTATAAATTATTAAAAGTAGGCCAGGGCTTAAATATGACAATGAATTGTCTGCTATTTAACTAAGAATGTGAAGTGTCATAGTACTGTAATAATCTTTTCATATTACTAAGCTGTTAATATTTTAATCTATTTCATCATTTTGCTTTTATATTTCAGGCTCATGCTGCTTCTGCAGTGCTTAATTTTACTGAGAATTGCACCCCAGAACTCCTAACACCTTATTTGGATGGAATTGTGAGCAAACTTTTAGTAATCCTACAGGTATCTGACTAATGCTCACTCCTGTCTTGCATTGCCATTGCAGAATGTAGTTGACTTTATCACTGTGGTTCTTGGCGTTTTCTTGATTTGACATTTTTTTTTGTTAGAAAGGAACAACACCTCATATGTTCCCCTTATTTCCATTCAAATTGAGACATATGAATTTGTATATGCTACTTATTCGGTCACAAACTCTTGTTACGAACATTATGAATGCGTTAAAATTTACTTTTCTGATTTGATTGGACAAAAGTAAATTATGTATATGAGGCTAAGTTCACAATTCTATTTTATCCTGGCTTATTATTGGTTAGTGCAAGCCCAAGTTTGTGCTTTGTTGTTTTCATTGCTTTCAGTTCATTATGCATGTTTATAATGACTAGACATACTTGTTGATCCATTTTGTCAACGTGTTTTATGAGCAATAAGGTTTTTGTTTATGTATGTTCCATACTTTGTGCAAATTTATGATCTGTTATTCGGTCTGTGTTTTCTCTCTATCTTCCATGCATTATAGAATGGGAAGCAAATGGTTCAAGAAGGGGCCTTGACCGCTTTGGCATCAGTTGCTGATTCATCACAGGTTCTTTATGTAGCCAATCTGCTTTGTTATGACAATGTCGTTTACCATACATAAGTAATCAAACTTGTGTTAACAGGAGCAATTTCAGAAATATTATGATGCTGTGATGCCATACCTGAAAGCTATTTTGATAAATGCGAATGATAAGTCCAATCGTATGCTTCGTGCTAAAGCAATGGAGTGCATTAGTTTGGTAGGAATGGCTGTTGGTAAGGAGAAGTTCAGAGAAGATGCCAAGCAGGTGATACTGATTGTTTAGTGTTGCTTTTTAGTTCTGATGTCCAACTTGATAATTTTCTATGACTCTTGTTTTAATATGTTTTTAAAATATTTGTTAAACTTTTCATGCGGTAAGCTGCTGATATATGTCTTTCTTTGTCAGTTAATTCTCTCCTATTCCATGCCTGTTTTAATTCTTGAATGATTGTTTGATCATACGCTGATTCTTAGTAGTTTTATAGATTGTCGTTTTTTACTTCATTTTCTTAGGGGAGCTCTTGAAGCTATTCATGATTTGCTGTTTTTAACTTTCTTACTAGGTCATGGACATCTTAATGACACTGCAACAGTCTCAGCTGGAAGTTGATGACCCAACTGCAAGTTATATGCTACAAGTATGTCGTCACCAATTTCTTAATATCAATTTTTGAATGTCTTTTTGTCTCCTCTTATGAAATATGTAAAATTCATAATTTTTTTCTTATGAAGTGTAATACTATGTGGCTATGTGCTTAAATATCTTTGCAGGCATGGGCACGGCTATGCAAGTGCCTTGGCCAGGATTTTCTCCCATATATGAGTTTTGTCATGCCTCCTTTGCTCCAGTCTGCGCAGCTTAAGCCTGATGTCACCATTACATCTGCAGATTCTGATGCTGAAATTGATGAAGACGATGACAGGTTTCTTTTTCTTGTGGTTTCATTAAGGGTCATAAATATTGAGATGCATGTTTTCCCATGTTATCACTTGTTGATGCTCCAAATTATTTTATTCCCCTGCTGAGATTTTCTTTTGCCTGCCGTTGGAAAGATATGGCCTATCTGCTTCTTTTTCAAATTTTCATTTGCAGGATACTATCATCGCAGAGACTAATATCTTCTATCTCATATTTTCTTTCACATTCATGCAATTTTTGTGAGGTAGAATTTATAGGGCCCTGGGTAATTTAAGCCTTAGTTTGCAGAACCATTTAGAGGTCCTTAAGAAAGCTAAAGCTTAGAACTTATGAAAAGGGAAAGGGATGAAGGGGAAAAAAGGAAATAATAATAATGATGATGATGATAATAAGAGCATAATTTTGTGCTTATTGAAATAGAAAGAGTAATGATTTTAGGTCTGAAAGGTAAAAGAAATGTGGATTTGATAGATGCTATCACATGAAGTATATTGATCTGTTTTGGATACTTAGTCACTTGTGTAATTGCAGCATCGAAACAATTACTCTTGGAGATAAAAGGATAGGCATTAAGACCAGTGTCCTGGAGGAGAAAGCCACAGCTTGTAACATGCTATGTTGCTATGCTGATGAATTGAAGGAAGGATTTTTTCCTTGGATTGATCAGGTTGACTTGAATTGTATATTATGGAATTTTCTTAGCCAAGCTTTGGTTAGGTTTGATGCTAACTTTGCCAAATCATCTAGGTTGCCAACACATTGGTCCCTCTTCTTAAATTTTATTTCCATGAAGAAGTTAGAAAGGCAGCTGTTTCAGGTATTTTCTTAATTTCATAACATTTACATCTTGCTTTCATTGGAGAGCTTCTAGTTTCTTTTTTTGGGCTGCCAGACCTTATTGTGACTAATCTCACCTTTGTTTTGTCCGTAGCTATGCCTGAACTATTGCGCTCAGCTAAATTAGCTGTAGAGAAAGGACAATCACAAGGCCGTGATGGGACTTACATAAAACAGTTGTCTGATTACATAATACCAAATTTGTTGGATGCCTTGCACAAGGTTACTGTTCTGCTAATTTTTATGGTCTTTGATTTCCAATTCCTAATTTTGTGTGTCTGAGAGTGTTTTAGCTGTCTTTCAGGAGCCAGAGATAGAAATTTCTGCCAGCATGTTGGATGCGTTGAATGAATGCATACAGGTCTGTAGTAGCATCCATCCATCAGGATGGCTTGTTTTTAATGATCTCTCTTTAATAGAATATGGTATGATCACACTTCTCTTGTACCTGTTGTCAAGTAATAATGTGGATGCTGGATGAATAGATACAAATTATGGGAGGTGATGCTGTCCTCATGTTTGGAAGAATGTAGTTCTTTTATCACCATTTATTTCTAATCCTGGGATATGGAAAAAATATGGATTTTAAGATTTGTGTATTCTTGGGGCTTCGTCAATCCCCTGCCCATTTTGCCATTCAAACAGAAACTTATCACAGCTAAGATTTTTTTTTTTTTTTTTGCCCTCTTAGGTCTCCGCTGCACTTCTAGAGGAAAGGCATGTGCGGAGCATTGTTGATGAGATTAAACAGGTTATTACTGCCAGTTCATCCAGAAAACATGAAAGGGCAGAGAGGGCCAAAGAAGAGGACTTTGACGCCGATGAAAGAGAATTCCTCAGTGAAGAAAATGAGCAAGAAGAGGAACTTTTTGATCAAGTATGTTCGAATATATGTTTGTTCTCCTGTTCATTTTGATTGTATAAGCTTTTTGTAAAGGCATGGTGACTTATTTCCTTTTCTTTTCCGTTTTTTCTTGAATGTATGCCGGACATAGGTTGGTGATTGCTTGGGAACATTGATAAAGACATTCAGGGCATCTTTCTTGCCTTTCTTTGATGAACTTTCCTCATATATAACACCTATGTTGGTCAGTTCATCTCATCTCCCTCACTGTATTTTTCTTTCTCTAGAAATGAAGTTATTCCTTTATCTTTAGGAGTTATCTTGTTTATGGACCCTCTCTGGGCTTTTACTTTCGTTGATCTTTTGTCAAAATTATTTCCTAAAGGCCTTTTATTTTGGATGTAGATTTTTCATAACTATCTTTTCTCTTCTATATGATGCATTGATTCTCTTGTTTGTCGAATCATTCCATATAATCTTGAAGAAGAAACTTACGTGATATAAAATGTTTTAATGTTATTTATCATTGTTGCTGGGATTTAGTGATCAGTTAATCCAATTTTTCGAATGTCGCGCATGCTTCTCAATTCTTTTCTTTTCCCAAGTTATTTGTCTGTGTGTTAAGCAAAAACCTGATGGATCGATTTCATTGCCCAAAGGGGGATATTATGAAAGTTTTTTCATATGCTAGTTTGCATTTTCCCATGATTTTTGACAAAAATATCTTACTTGGATTTGATTGATAGCAATTACTACAAAATCTTCTATGGAATTGTCATTAGATGTGATGGGTGATTAATCTATCTAACTGATTGAAAGTGTACATAAACATTACTTAAATGTCTTAAGCATCTGTCTATCACTAGCCAAGAGTGCTAATGTGTTGTCGGTGTATGTGATGAATCACTTGATCTAAAAACCTCAAGTTTTCTTCCAATACATTTTTTAACGTTTCTAACTCAATGTTTTCACTGGTTATTACTAATCAGAGTAAAGATAAAACCTCAGAGGAAAGGCGAATTGCCATTTGTATATTTGACGATGTTGCTGAGCACTGTCGTGAAGCTGCTCTTAAGTAAGACTTTTGCCTTTCTTTTTTGTTCAGATTTGAACTTTGTGTTTTCATGTAAATTCTTTTTTGAATTTAGAATGGCTTTTCTGAATTATTCTAATTCCTTGCAATTCATATTGCAACAGATATTATGATTTTTACCTCCCATTCCTACTTGAAGCATGCAATGATGAGCATGCAGATGTTCGACAGGTTTTTGCTTTGACTTGACTATTTATTCATGTTAGGCACCAAGTTCCAGTATATACTTTTGGTTCTTATTCAGCCAAATTGAATACCCTTTTCAGGCTGCCGTTTATGGGGTTGGTGTCTGTGCTGAATTTGGTGGATCTGTTTTCAAATCCTTTGTTGGAGGTTGATTTCATAATGCTAATTTAGTTTTGCCTTGTGACTCTCAGTACCGCTTTGGTAAATTTCACTTTTCTATTACAGAGGCACTTTCAAGGTTAGATGCTGTGATACGGCATCCAAATGCTCTTGATTCAGATAATGTGATGGCGTATGACAATTCTGTCTCGGCCTTTGGAAAAATATGCCAGTTCCACCGAGATAGTATAAATGCAACACAGGTACTTAGCATTTCGTGGCTGCATGCCACCACTGTCTTTATAAATGTTGTTTCCGTCGTTTTAAATTAGTGCTTTGGCTGTTGCACAAGAGGCTCTATTACTAAAGATGTGTAAATGCTTGATACGTGCGAAAAGTGAAACATCTTAATTGTCTATCCATATTAATCCCTACACCTTGAGGCTTTAGTATATACTATATGAGCTAGCCAGGCATGGGTAGTTCTAGATGACACTTATGCAATAGACCTGCAGGTATTGTGCTGTTGGAAGTCTCATTTTTTACGATGTGACAAGTAGAATATTATATCTATTTAGATCCTGCATTAATTTAAATAAAAAATTATTAGAAACAAAAAAATAAAGTAACATTAAATCCAGACCATCTGGTTTTATTTTGGTTGGTCTAGATTTGGGGCTCATCATGAATTATGAAATTGAATCTGGACAGAGTTATATCTTTTCAACTCATTGTGTATAACGTGTACAACTATCTTTGCCTGTTTTATTGGTTTGATCATTGTGCCCTTTTTATTGGTGGCAGCTTGTTCCGGTCTGGCTAAATTGTTTGCCTATTAAGGGTGATTTGATTGAGGCAAAGGTTGTACACGACCAACTCTGTTCCATGGTTGAAAGGTAAAAGTTCGATTTAAATCTAGAGCATGTTTTGACTTTTGACTTAATGCTATCAGCTTTATGTGCTGCCTCTTTTGAAATATGATCCCAAACATTTTGTATGCGTTTCACAGGTCAGATAGAGAACTTTTAGGCCCCAACCATCAATATCTTCCCAAAATAGTTGCTGTTTTTGCTGAGGTTATCCATTATTTTTTGTTTTTGTTTTTTTGTCTCTTAGTTAGTTCTGTGGGATATCTGTGCTAACAACAATGGTTGAGTAGGTTTTATGTGCGGGCAATGATCTGGCAACGGAACAAACTGCTAGTCGGATGATAAATCTATTGAGGCAGCTTCAGCAGACTTTGCCACCTTCTACACTTGCTTCTACTTGGTCATCCTTGCAGCCTCAGCAACAACTTGCACTGCAGTCCATCCTATCATCCTAGTTATCCTTTGTGGTATGTTTGCCATGGTCCCTCCTCAGACTCACTAGACATATTTAAGGAAGCTGCTGTGTCAAGTCAGTTGTTCCTTTGGCATTGGGGTGTCCTTTTGAGAATCAGCTGTGTCTGGTACTCTGGTTCGTGTTTTCCGATTGCTGAATCCAGATTTGGTAATTCTCCCGGGAAGTTCTGAGGCATGATTTGTCAATCAGAGCGGTTTTGATTGATAGTAGGATTGGAAGAATAGAGATATTCTCGGTATAGAATGTTTGCATCCGAGTTTTGTTCAGAAGGAATCCTTTGTCTAGAAGGAATCACAACACAGGGTTGTAACTTGATCCTGTCTCTGGATGATGGGACAAGGTGTGAGATCCCAGCCCACTCATGTTGTAGCAATTTGTGTAAGTTTGAGTTTTAACAGTTTTGGTAATTTATTTGTCATTTGATGTCAGAAACTTTTTATTTGATTATTTTTGTATTTATAAGCTTGTTTATAACGGTTTCTGATTTCTCTTCACTTCGCATTCAACTATTGCGACTACGGCCTTCTATGTCCAAAAATAATATTTAAAAAATATAGTCTTTAGATCAATTTAACTGCATCTACTTTCTCTATCCGTTTAAAATCAAATCAACGAAAACTGCGTCCTCGGCTATGTTATTCTATATATTGAGAGGAGGTCCAGAATATGGTGCTAATTCAGGTTCTATGGCAATCATAAAAATCTTGAAGCAAATTAAGTGAAATATCAAGAGGACGTCTGAGGTTTCTTTTCCAAATGTACATATTAATAAACAGATTGTCATATTCTTAGTGAGAAGCAACCCATGACCTTTTGCTTTGACTGAGCTCACTTGCAGTGCACCAGCAATAGTAAAAGTGCAGTTTCACGATTTGCAGAGGCGAGTTTCCAATTCAAATTCAAAATATGCTTAAAATGGGAAATTTGACTCCCTAATCATAGGGAAAGGGTCATTACCAACGTTGTGCCTTGTGCCCCCACAACTTCAGCATCCAAGTCTAATCTAAATCCCCCTAATACCTCCCTTGTCAAATTTGTGCGAAGTAGGTAGGTGGGCACTAGGCACGCATATATACGGCAAAGATTTTCATAAAAACGAAACTGCTGATCAAATACTTATTTTCTTAACTCTATCATTCGTCATTGATATATCAAATGACGCACGCAGGATCATTAGGATCAGCATTTGTTTCAATATAATCAACATTAACTTGAAGATCATGGAGGCCCTTTCTGTTCATTAGTAGTTGAAGCATCAAACATCATTCATCTTCTTATCTCTTGTTTTATTGACTACTACCAGAAAAAAAATTCGTGTATGAAAAGAAAAAAAGATACTCACCATATTATACAAAACTAGTCACCAAACGTCGAATCTTTTTTCTCTCTCCCTAATTTAAATTCAGACAAATTTATAAGTGTCTAAATGTTCTTATATGCAGAAATTTGAATTCTGACAAGATCTGGAAGGATAACAATGCCTATTTAGATAGCCATCTTAAAGAATACAATAACACTAATGTCTTTTTCTCCAATATCTTCATCTGTGTCTAAATTAAGATCCATTGTGAACTTTAGAGTCACCCAATAGTTAATTATTCAATTGTCACTATAAAAAACTTAGAAAAGGGACGCTGCACGATTCGCTCAAATTGAAATATCTTCTTAAACGTCTTTCTCAGTCGATTAGAAAATCAGGCAGACAAACTTGTGGGTGAGGAAGAATCTATAAACGGAACATAAGAAATGAAATGGTCAAAGTGATCATTTGCTTGGTCCACCTCGGTTTCAAGCATGGTCTAGTGTCTTGGTTTAAGGGTACATATGAGGGGATGGTTTTGGAGCCTCCACTTGGCTATCATTCAGTTTCCTTTCAACTGTTTGACTCAACAAAGAATCAGAGGAAGAGAAGACAAAGATAGAATATTTATCAGTCCCCTCGGACCCTAGGTTCTTATTCTCTTCTGGCAATTCCTAGGTGGTTTGGTGATTCCATGTTCTTTAGCATGGCCTAAAGGATCGTTTCTCATATTGTATATTGACTACAAGTTGTATTTTAATGGTCGTTCAAGATATGGGATCAATAGTTAGGTAACAGTAATTTTACTATTATTTTTTTAATAAGAACTTCAATTTCTGTCACAAATTGTCCAGATTTGAGTGGAAATTAACTAACACACGTTTATAATTAACTGCTTGACACTAAAATATGATGGGATCAAAGTAGTTTTCCCAAAATACATTGTCAAAGCTAAGATGCTGAGAGAAGAAATGCAATTCGATTGGATTTTGTATTTGGTGCACATATATTAAACTAAATCTTGACTGTTTCAGACAGCAAAACCTAAAGGAGACAGTACATAGCTGCTAGTCTGATCTGTTTAAAGTAAAGGAGGCAAGTGAATTTGAAGGTTAATTTGTCTATATCATACAATATATATATAATCTAATATAAGAATGTCATCATGATGTGCTTCTATTATATTAATACCACTTGCAAACTTGAAAAATGGGCAACTTTTCATTCATATATATAATATAATACCACAGCTTGCAACAATCAGCATTAAAAGCTGAACTAGGTTCCGCTTATATCCCTTAAACACAATCTCTTGAACACTTCTTCATGGAGATTCACTTCCAGCAACCAAAGCAGCTTCAAAAAGCATCAGTTGTTCCAATCAGAAGAGGAGGGAAGTTCAAAGGAAGGAACAAGAACAATGGCACAAACAAATTTGTCGGGGTGAGGCAGAGACCTTCTGGAAGATGGGTGGCTGAGATCAAAGACACAACCCAGAAGATAAGAATGTGGCTTGGCACATTTGAGACTGCAGAAGAAGCTGCCAGGGCTTATGATGAAGCTGCCTGCCTTCTTAGAGGATCCAACACTCGCACCAACTTCATCACTCGTGTCTCCATGGATTCTCCTCTCGCTTCTCGTATTCGAAATCTGCTTAACAACAGAAAAGGAACCAAAGAACAAGATGTTGGTGCTTCTTCCTCAAGCGTCAACCCTACCAGCCCTACTAGCACTAGTACTAGTAGGAACTCAGTTTCAAGCAATGGTGACAAAAATGATAGTGCTCTTTCTAGTGGGAAAATTCAGAATACAGAGTTATTTGCTGATGGATATAGACCAGATTTGAGTAGCTTCAAGGAGGGCTTTGATTTAGGTGCCCAATCTAATCTTTCATGGGGTCTTGGACCTTTCATTGACCGTTTTCCTTTTGCTCAAGTATTGGATGTGCCAAAGTGTGATGGTGTTGCTGCTGACACAATTGACTTAGAGCTTTCAGAATTTGAGAGGATGAAAGTTGAAAGACAAATATCAGCTTCACTCTATGCAATTAATGGAGTTCATGAGTACATGGAAACTGTCCAAGACTCTAATGAAGAAGCCCTTTGGGATCTTCCACCCTTATGGTCAATGTTCTGCTAAATTCTATATTATAAATGACCTTTAAAGCAGTCTTTCTTATATATATTACGAGCTGGAAAGCGAGTTGCATTAGTTATTTGTGAGTCTTTTGTTTTTCAATTGTCATATCAGTATGGAAGTATTCTCTATTGTAAATCTTGAAGTATCTTTTGTATCTATGATTTTTTAGTATACGTTTTGGGTGCAAACTCAATATTTTCAGAATTCAAGTTTCTTTACAGGGTACTATCGAATCGAATTACAGTTTCGGAGCACTTCCTTCAAAATAATTGTTTGTGAAAAAAGCCAAAAGAATCGTGATCCTTACTCAAAAGGAGTGCTTTCAGATCTTCTGGGATTTAAGTTTACTATAACTGCATAAATCATGTCTTTTGATAGTCTAGAAAAGCCACAAAACACATTTTAAATCTCTCATTAGATAATAAATAGATTATTGCTGTGTGTAATTAACTCATACCAACTCCTGTGAATTAAACATCATTAAAATGACTGACTAACTACAATATATTTTAAAAAAAGGGGCTTGACATTATGTCATTCTTCGCTTGTGATGATGATATGTTTACTTGTTGCTCATATTTCAAAGACGTCATTTGTATCTACCTTGTGGACCCAAAAGCTCCTTTGCCCCCTTTCTGATTATATTTGTACTTTATGAATTCCTATACTTCTTTTCCCTTTTATTTGGCCCATGGAAGCTGCATTAAGCCATATTTAGAAATATCTCCAAAACAACCAGACTATATACATAATCCTAATCGATTCATTTGAGTTAAAAAGGACTTGAAGTTGATAGGTTTAGATTATCATCCCACATCGATCGCAAGAGGTGGTGGCAAGTCAAGTGAAAAGTATATAGTTGTGTGGGTGAGCAAAATAACAGCCAAAGATCCACAACTTGTATGAATAATGAGCTTGTTTGACAGAGCGTTTGGGAAAGCCAAATACACGTTCAACGTAAAATGAGATATTCTCCTTCACATATTTACTTTGACTTGCGTAAAAGTACTTTTCTACCGCGTTCCCAAACGGGCACATCGATATATTGAAGGTTGCCATGTCACTGCCAGGTTCAGTTTGGTTTAATAAAGTCTGCTGCCTTATGCTCTAAGGTTGCCATGTCACTGCCAGGTTCAGTTTGGTTTAATAAAGTCTGCTGCCTTATGCTCTAAGGCTGATCATAACAAATTGCTGAGCAGGTATCATCGGCCTCGAATCATCCGTTTGATACACTCGCTATATCCCATGAAAGTTGTATACGCACAGAATGGCTAATGTCACTACTTTCTGGGCTTGTGTAATTACCGTTTCAGCTCTGAAGCATGCTTCTCATACCTCTTCCTTGCATCTCGGAGCCTTTCAGCCAGGCCGAAGAGATTTTGCCTTTAAAATCTCCAAGCCTCACGGAAGACAATTGTACCATCACGTTCCGATTCTATGATCTTGAATTGGCCTTTGTAATCATCCAATGTCCAATAGGGTTACTTTTTTCAGATCAAGAAATTGCTATGCAAGCTATGTAAGAATTTGCTCGTTGATAATATGTCTGTAAAACATGTAGCTTATTTTGAGTTTTGTCTAAAGAGATACATCCAGTAACCAGTTTGAGAAAATATGAATCTACCTAGCCTAGCAAAAGCCTTGGAGCCATAGTCGACTATTCCAGACAAGCTAAGAATATTTAATCTGAAATCCACTAGATTAATTCCTGGAATAGTAATCATCATCTTATCGATACCCATGTCAATATCGTATAAAACTTGTCCACTACAAGGGTTGACGCTAAATGTAAATTTAATCTAGCTTTAAAGCCATGCTCCTATTCCTCAAGTTAGCTAACATGGCACTTTCCAAGCACGGCCAGCACAACTTTATTTACAACGGAGGACTGAATTCATCAAATCAAGAGAGAGACATATAACCCCGCAACAAAGACAACACAGAAAATATTGCAATATTGCAGTCCTACTATTGAATTCAAACGACATAACCAGCCATGGCACACCCAGCACGATCGTCAACGTAATGTAGACAATAATTAACAAGGTCCGCAGCAGATGCCGTCAGTGTTGGTGCCCAGAAGCCTGTGTAAGAGTGCCATTAAGGTGCTCTATCCTCTCAACCAAGTGTTTCTGTAGGATGAATTGTCTCGCAAAGAGGCATCATGGGCTTTGTATTCCATGACATAGTTATAAGGAAGCTTTAAGTGACGTTTAATTGAATCCTTCAAAGCCATCACAGCCTGGGTTGAGAAGATTAAGAATATAATCAATAAAGTCCAGGCATGTTGCATGCAAGCGCAAAGACACAGAACCAGCGATAATGCTAACCTGATGATCAGATGCATTGCGATTCCAGACACTCAATATATCCTCATTGAAACGAATGCTTAGCACTGCACCACATATGTCATCCCCATAATCCAGCTGGTCACCTACTAAGGCAAGAACCTGCACCCAGTCATCAAGCATGTCTCAAAATCCCCCCATAACGTTATGTTGGCACTACCAAGCCAGGAGATGAACTCTAATGAGCATTGTTCCATCAGGCACATCTCAAAACCCTCTCAATCTCTAATGTCTTATAATGAAAATAGTCAAACAAGAGAGATTAATCAAACGAGCCAGTTGCCAATCACAAAAAAAAAATACTTAGAACTTTCCTGCCAGGTGAGAAAAAGCTAACCCCATGCAACATTCTTTCCCTAACTTTTTTCTAATCTTTTGATTAGATTACCACCTTAAGATCACACAGTCCATGCAAGAAACTTGGGAATCATTGGTCCAAAGAGAAGTCCACATAATCCTAATGTCAACACATTTGGCTACAACTAGAGGAAGTGAGGAACACGAACAGGGCAACTGAGAGACAATTTTTTCAACACATAAAAGACATTTGAGATCCATAAATCACTTTAAATATCAAAATGTTATGATAGCAAATTTGAATAATTACTCTAAAAATTTAAGTGATGGCATTAACTAAACACAATACATTAGTAACGGACTGTTCAGGTTTCATCAAGTTGACAAGAAAAATGAATTTATATATTTATCCGGAAAAATGAAAAGGCTGGCAAACATTTCACAGGTAAGAGATAAAGAGAAAAGAACTTCAAATAGTAAAGACTTTGATTTACCAAGTCCTCCCAAAAGCGGCCTGAAACAACCTTTTTGAATCGTATGATCCACTTGCCACCATTACAGTTGGCTGGGTCCTGAAAAGAAAAGAAAAATAACCCAGCATGTCATTACAGATTGAAACTGTTATAGAGTGTTAAATAATCAGCAGCTCAAACATTTCCAAATTCCAAACAGTCAAAAAGGGGAACTACAAGGCTCCGTTTGGATAGCCCGTTGGGAAAACGGACACAGATTCCGAGGCAATTTATGTGAGAGGAAAAGTGTCTCGGTAAGCGCACCCGTTGTGCCAACGGGCAAAACAAACACAGCCAAGGTCAGGCTTTTAAATGTCTACTACCTCCCATAAAGGGCGAATTCCTTCCTTAAAAAGATGCAAATCTGTTGGAACTGGCAAGGAGGAAGGGCGAGCTAGATGGCAATAGCAAACCCAAAATCCTTCAACCTATTCATATATAACAGTAAAAAATCAGCAAAGCGCCCGAGATCAAGAAAGAATATCTGCAATGAGGTAAATATTCCAATTCGTGCAGTTTGACCCTCGCAAGAGAAAGGAACTTGGGATCTTACCGTACTGAAATCAACAATCCTCTTTATGTTGTCTTCGTATGATGTCTGATTCCGAACTCCAGGTGTACGGCGGGTAT
>JANTPZ010101813.1:0-10430 GCA_025593235.1 Vachellia pachyceras
TACTATACATTATACCATATGAGAGTGAAATCAACACAATGATAAATGGATGGTGAAATTATACATGTATTTAAAAATTTAACCATATGACTTATAAATGTAAAAAGAAAAAAGAAAAATTCATTCTGTCTGTACCCTCCTATGTTTATAGTACTCGTCAAAATTGTTTTGGATTTTTTAAATGCCATTTTTTATCAAATTAATATGTTGTGTTTTTAACTATTAATACTATGCTTTTGATTATGTATGGGAAATTCTACAAATGAAAAAAATATCAATCGAAACAAAACAAAACATAACATAAATTAAATCTAGTATAAAAAAAGTACTTAGAATTCTTAAATAATATAATTTATAGAATATTGTTATTAACATAAGATGCCAATATTATTGTTTTACCAAAAGTCTCTCTCTCTCTCTCTCTCTCGCTCGTCTCACACACATACATACACGGAGACCCTCTTGCACATTCAAAGTATGCTTAGAAAGATACTATAGAATCGAGATGCACATTAATCTAAGTAACTTATTTAATTCTCTTAGTTCATTAATTTTGTTTACAACGTGCGTGTGCCACCCCAACTCATCAATATTTAATTCTACTCTCTGATGAAACTGGATCAAGAACATTTAATGATTGACCAAAAATCACACATGCTAACGTGCCACACGCAAATGATGCCAGAATATGAAGGTTTAAGAGCATATAGATTACTCAAAGGTATATACTGCCTCCATCTCTAAATATCTATCACTTTGAAGTTTAATTTTAAAAATTAATTGTCACTTTTGAATTTCAGTTAATATATGTATTTGTTTTGTGCAATGTTATCCTTCATTGATAATAACATAGCAATTATTGTATTACTCTAAGTAGCTACATCAAACACTCTACCTTAAACAACAGTTATTTTAAAATGGAGGGACTATTGAATTCTTTTCATCGATTAATTCTTGTGCAAGTGAACGGCTCTTGTTCCAAAGCCAACACATTCGACAGTGGCTCTGGAAACACTAGTTAAGGATTATAGTTTATCTTGATTTGTGTTTTGATCTTTGAAATTTAACAATAGTGTTTTAGTCTCTTAAGTTCACAATACCTAAAATAGTTAGTTCATGCAATTTTAGAAGAACCTCAAATAGATGTTAACATCGTAACTTTTGTTTATGTGTTATTGACCCAGTTAATTATGGTAAAATGGCTTAACAACTAAACTGTGAGGAGGATGAAGACAGGGAAAGAGACAAAAACGGCCAGTACGAAGAACATGTTGACAGAGTAAGTCGAACCAATTCTTCATGTTCTGGTTCGACATGTTCATCCTTCAGTGGTATGATAAACAGTGGTTCTTCTTTCATAGTGTTTTCTGAGTTTTGGACAGAGAAGAAGAAAGATCGAAGGAATGAAAGATAGAAGCTCTAAGAGACTCAAAGAAAGATCGGATGAGTGAAAATGTGACCCGTAAGAGAAGTCCTGTGACTTGATATAAGGGGGGTTGATTCAAATTTTGAATTTAAAATATGGATTTAGACTCAGGATAATATACATGATCTTTGAATTAATTTAAGCACCCTCAATATATTGCATAATATCATGTATATCTATATATAACTGTTAGTAGATGTTTATAGTAAAGATAGATAAATATAAATAATCTTATTGTTATTAGTCTTGAAAGATCCACTTTAATGAAAAAATTAAGCTACTAAATTGATTTTATATTAAAGACAAGAGGGATTATTATGCTACAGTTGATACTACCTCTGATCTTAAATATATGAGCTGGTTGATTTTTTGGATAGATTAAAAAAATTTAAAAATTATTTAATTATAACATATATTCCGAAATCAAACAAATTAATATAAAAATGATAAATATATTAGTTAATAAATTTCTTTAATTTTTTAAAAAGCTAATCAGTCCTTATATTAATTATTAGATATAGTATAAAATAAATATTTATCAAAAATTAAAATATAAATAATTTAAAATACGGACTTGATATGTTGAATAACAGAGAGAATCAAGTGACATTGATTCTCTCAAACGTGAGTTTCTGCAAAAAAAAAAAAATCAACGTGGGGTGTTAAATAATTTTACCATTATCTTTATAGTTGGGAGTCTGGGAGTAATATTTTTTTCTAACATATCTTTCTATATATACATGTAACGCGAAAATATATCTCTACAGTTTGAATTAATTTTTTATTTTTATTTTTATTTTTAAAAACGGTTAAAAGATAACAAATCAAATTTTAATATAATTTTATGGAAAATAAAAACTATCACATATAAGTTTTTTAAATTATTATTAATTAAAAATATTAACACATTTCGCAATTCAATATTACAAACATAAAAATAAAAATAAAATTGAATCATATCTTCTAGATAAATAAGTTATTATTTAATAGATACCGAATGGAATTTTATCATTTTAAATTTTGTTAAATTAATAAAGTTAGTTATAATTAGTTGTTCGTTAAAACATGAAAATTAGTTTATAAGGCATTAGTTTGATTGAGAAGTTTGGTTAATTGGTTAAGAAGTTTTATAGTTAGTTAGACATATTTGATGGGAAAAATATTAATGCCTCAAGGGCTGTTTGATATGAGGGATTTGGAGTTTAGGGAGGGGGCTGAGAAATTTTTGTAAGTTGAATTTAAAAGAATTGAATGGCGGGTTATAAAATTTTAATAAAGATAATGTATATGATAAAAAAGTAATAAAAATTAATTAAAAATTTTGAATCTCACTTCTCTAATTTTTAAATCCAACAAAAAAAATTTCTTTCAGCGCATTTACCTCCCCTCTCTAAATACCAAACAGACCCTTAAAGAAGAATAAAATAATTTAACAACCTTTCTATTTTACCTTAATTACATATACCCCCTTCTATTTTTTTAAATTCAACTTCCATCCATCTAACAGTTAGATAACTGTTAAATCACAACGTTGACCCATTATTTCGACCCAAAATGTCCCTTCTTAACATAAATATTACTTAATAATCATTTAATCACATATTTTTATGAACAATTAAAAATTAATTTTAATATACATCTTCATGTGTTTTTGTCAAACTGTATTGACCACATGGTTTGACAAAAACATGAGTGATATATATTACTTTTATATTATAAATTTAATAATCTTATAATTATAATTTTTATTTATCAATAAATTTTGAATGTTTAATCTTATTTAATTTATCTATTAAAACTTACCAACGTATATTGGATTTTATAATTTAAACTCAAAATTATAGATTTACTAATTTGAATTCAGAATCTTTTAAAATTATGTTAATAAATATATTTAATCTGAGTTTATCTTTTGATCCCAATTTCTTTCAAGAATACCCTTAATTGGTCTTAATTTCATACAATAATTATTAATCAAAATTAAAGCAATTAAACTCAATAAATGTCCAATAATAGCACTAAAATCCCCTAAAATGTTACAAATTAATTTGATAAAATATGATTATTTTAAGTGTGTATTATTATCCTTAACTTAAAATTATTTATATTTTAATTTTTAACAATTTTTTAATATTAACAATAACACTGTATTTCTATTTTATTTTATACTCTGTGAAAACACAACTCATATCATTTTATTGATAAAAAATCCATATCATTTTAATCCTGACCGATGACTCATAAAACAAGTTACATTTTATTTTTGTTTTTTAAGGAGAGAGGTCATCTGATGTATCACTCCTTAAGAATGTGAGTATTTCTTGTAAATTATAACTTATTATTCCTAAAATTTATATATATCAAATAATCTAAAATAGATTTTTTTAATCTTGTAAATCTAACTTATTATTCCTTCAAACGTCCATCGTGTTAAAGGTCGACTCACATTTTGACGGCTGAGCTTCTTCCAAGATCATTCGTTTACTTAGGCGCTCTCAAGAATCATCCTTTGGAAATTCTCAGATTGCCATAAGAAAGTTAAAGGTTTGTCTCTCCCCAGATTCTTTGTGGCATTTCTTGCTCTCACAATTAACAAGATTATATATATCACCGACAGCGATCGGCGACAACGCTCCAACACTACTGCACATCAACGTGAACGGACCGCCGCACAGCTTCTTGGTTCTACAACGTGAACGGAGAAACAACTTGGGGATGGAGATGTCAGAAGGGGCAAAAGAAAGCGTCGTATTTCTTCAACTTTCTCTCCCACCAGGATCCATTGATCAGCAACCGCTGTCTGAACCACCGTCTATCTTACGGCCAAAGGACGAATATGCAGAGCCAAAACACGAAGAATTGGTTCGACTTACTCTCTTGATATGTTCTCCTTACCAGTCTCCGCCACAAAAACATCCGCCTCCTCCTCCTCCTACAGAATCACCACCCCACCCTTCTCTTTTACAACTTCTTCCTCCATCCTTCTCCTTCCCACGGTCACCGAAACAGTCGCTTGAATCACAACTCCCCCAATCTTTCTCACAACCTTCATCTCAATTCTCCTCACGACCAACACTGAACAAACAGCACAGAATTGCAGCCAAAGATCGATTGATTTATCTCATTTATAAGAATTTACATTGTCAATTAGATCCCGAAGCTTCGCGTCTATATAATAAGGTAAGAGAATATATGATGTGTGCTCGCGTTGTTTTTCAATGTTCACGTTTAGGGTTTTTCATTTTTTTGCTCTTCTTTGAACAATCTTATCTGATTTCTGATACGTTTTTTCATAAAACCTTTTAATTTTGTGGATGATTTTGGCATATATCACTTGGTTATACACACACATTACTTATTTAATTTATCTTATATCTTTTTTAAATTTAATTGTGTGGTTCATATTAGAAAAAAATTAATGCTGAAAAATCTACTCACGCCTCCTTCAATTTCTTCTCCTATTTTGCAGGATAAAAAGAAAGGAGAAAAATGGGATCTGATTATTCTTTGTAATTCAATTTCTTCATTAAAGTTTCTCTTATATTTAGAACAAGAAGAGTATCTTGATAGAAGATTTAAAAAATGTAATAATCTGCTTCTATCCTAAATATAAGTATCCATTTGCAGTGCAAATTGCACTGCAAACGCTAGAAATATGTGTTTCTAAATTTTTCTGTTAGGGAGTGGGATGCTTTCCAATTGGAAAGCCGTTATTTTGTCTCGACTTGTTTATGAATTTTAGTGAAATGAAAAAAAATGAACTGAACGATTTTAGTCCATATATTTGAAAAAAATAAACTGAACAATTTTAGTGAATTACATTTAAATTGCATTAATCAAATTTGTACAACCCAAATAATTGCAATGTTTTGTGATCTAATAATAAGAACTCTCATCAACTTCTTTTAGCCAACAAAAAAAAACTAACGCATCTAAGAATGTTCTCCTGCCTTCATTTTACAAAAGTGCGAGGACAGATTTAAAATAGTTCCCGCAAAAAATTAAATTTATAGTGCCACAGAAACCATAGTCTTGTAGAGACAAAGTAGTATATGTAGATATCTAGATACATGATCATTCACATGGCCTCTAATTACCTAGAAAAGCACATGACTATTAGGCCGAAGCACACACCTTAGACGATAGATTGAGTAAATGATATCAAACAAGAGTTGATAATGCAAACCTACAAATATAGTTATTGGTAAAACTGAAAGTACTAAAATGAAGCAAGGAACTCACTTTGTGCCTTGGTAATATGTTACGAAGAAGCTGCTGCTAAATGCTATCATCATGCTAGCTGTGGAGATGAAGAGACTCACCAATCCGAATATCAGCTTTAAGGGTAGGGACTTGTGAAAATTACATTCTGCATAGCGAGATACAAGAATAGATAGAAAGGCCAATATAGCAAGTGAGGATGCAATTAATGCACTAGCATCTGACATTGCAAATATCAGAAATGCTATTGTGTTAAGTAGTTAGGAGTTCTGGTATTGTCGTTGTCGCTGCCAGGCAAGTTCACCGCAGCGATGACAAATCCGGTGGGGATGACGGTCGAGACAAGCCTGCATGACTTGGCTGTGCCTTTCATCCAACGTTATCCTCTGCAGCATCAAAAAGTAGTTGTGATGGGTAGCTTATGAGTGATCATAGGGCTAAGTATGTTACCTGATGATGTCATGAACTGGTTTAGATGTTCTGGTTTGTGACGACCCAAATCTAAAGGCCTCTTTGCCAATACGTGTAAACCAGTCTCACCATTTTCATTCTCTGCAAAGGCTACTGTTTCCATATGATCTAATATTTTCAAAGCTAAATCTGAAAATTCTCTTGAAATGGTAAGAATTGCAAATACTGAAAGAAACTTGAGATGGAATGAATAGTGTTCTACGTACAGAAGGACAGCTCAAAATTAAAATTGAGTCATGCATGCTTAGTTTGACTTGTATGTATGACCCTAGTTTCAGCATGTGAAGTTCAACCTTTTGATTATATATATAAACTTACAAATAAATAAATGTCGAAATTTCTATGGCAATTATAATTGTCCACACTAAAAGGTTAGTTTTTAGTGGTGACTTCTAAAGTTACCGCAAAAAGTCAACTTTTAGCTTATTTCTCACTGAAAATATTTTTTTTTGGGAAAAATTACTAAAAAAAGGTTCCATTACAAAACTTATTGCCTAAACGTATAAGAAATTTTTTTAAGGACTCAGGTATAGTCTATCTTCAGTGAGCATTACTATTCTATAGTTGCATGCAACTTCAATATGTACAAGAGATAAAATATCCGTATATAACTAAAGATATGTTTCACACAATAGAAGAAGAATTGCATTTGTTTAAGGATCCGTGTA
Organism: Vachellia pachyceras; assembly: GCA_025593235.1. NCBI lineage: Eukaryota > Viridiplantae > Streptophyta > Magnoliopsida > Fabales > Fabaceae > Vachellia > Vachellia pachyceras. The sequence continues at coordinate 6,787 of JANTPZ010101813.1, forward strand.
TTAAGTACCTCTGGGTGATAAATTTTGCAATGGGAGATGTTCCAGCAATTTTTCCTTTCAAACAATTCATATGTGTTCAGAGAAAAATACACATAGCTTCGTTGGGTCCTACAGCAGAGCGATGGCGATGGATGAAGGCTGCTGGGTGGCGCGATGGTGAAGCAGCTCCTTTAGACCAGCTGCGTGTCTGCAAAACAGAGAGCTCTCGACCAGCTGGGCAAACGAAAATGGGATGCAGCAAATGGGACCTGCGAGAAGTATGGCTAAGGTGAATAAATGAGAAGGGTGTGTGTGATGGGGAGTGGCGGCGCTATAATGGGTGAAGGAATAGTGGAGGCTTGTGTGAATGCTGTGAGGTATGGATGATGAAAATGAATGGATCCCCCCAAAATTGAATTGTGGCGGTGTGAAGAATATTTAATGAGAAGGGTGTGTGTGACGTCCCTGGAGGTGTCTGCCCTAAAAAAAATATAAAATAAAATAAGATAAATGGATTTAAGAGTTTGGTTGTTATCTACAATTTTTTAAAAAATTATCTTTTGATCATAATTTCTTCCAAGGGTACCTTTAATTTCATGCAATTTCATTAATCAAAATTAATGCAATTAAACTCAATAAAAACCCAAGAGTAGCACTAAAGTCCCCTAAAAATGTTATAAATACACTTGATAAAATCTTGTTAATTCATTGAGTCATCACCCTATCCAGAGTCTAAAATTTCTTTCTCCGATGTATTACTAACTCAAAGTAACTTATGATTGAATAAAACTTAAGTAGCACTTAGTCCAGACTTATCGAGCTAACTCACTATTATACTCAACTCCTTATCTAGAGTACCATGCCAATGCACAACAATAATGTTCAAAGCAAATTTGAAACAAGTAATTTTTAGAGCACATAATATACATTAACAAATTTTCCTTGCATTCTTGGGCCATATAACCTCACCTATGGATTATCATCTTGCTCTGGTATTTATTGGAACCTTGGCCCAGAGAATGTTAATTTTTAGGAGAGTGAGATTTCAAAGAAATCCCCATAATAAAAGCAATAACACAAACATTAATATACATACTCATCATTCATTATTTAACTAAACATGCATGAACATCTTATACTCTTATTTCTAAAACACTTGCACATCACAATGGCATGTTATAAGTACAACATAGCATGTTCAAACAATACACATTTGGCATGTAACATATAAAAAATAATGAATAATAATCAAGATCAATATTAATGTAAAGTTAGTAGCTTTGCTACCTTAGTTTTTAACTTCCCTCTTGATTTTGTTGACTTGCTTCTTGCTCTTTAGAACTTCCTTTTGCAAAATAACTTCCTACACATCATCATAATGCATTTGGCATTAATAACAAGCCAATATCAAGTATTAAAACACTTAAAAATCTTTCAAAACCTCTCTTGAACTTTAATAGCTATAAACATCTAAACTTTGCCAAAATTAATTCTAATTCTTTTAAAATTGTTTTCTCACATATACCCTACACAATTTCATCTTATAAATCCATTGGAATCATCAAAATCACACTTCTTCCCACTGTTCTGTACCTGGCCAAAAATATGCAACCTCTACCTTCATATACATGCATAATCACCTCCCTAAACCATTTTCCCATGATTATTTAGCATCAAAACATCTCTTTCCCTATAGAACAATTTCGTGCAGCCCCAAATGAACAATGATTTTCTGCAAAAATTCATACACAACTCAAATAAGTATAAAACAACCACCAATCAACTCTGAATCATGCATGGATTGTTTTCCTACCATTTGTTTCTTCTAAATCCATCTCTTTCTAATTTTCTCCCTCTAAAACCTAACTTTCCAGCAGTAGAATCTTACCATGAAACTGAAAAATAAACCATAGAATTAAAAAGGGAAGGTTTAGAATCAGGAAATAGAGGATATTTCATGCATTAATCAACCTTTATCTTGAGTCTTTGGCTTAAATCTTGCTTTCTTTGCTTTGTCTTCATTCTCTATGGTTTTTCTCTCTCTTTTCTCACTTTGGATGAATTTTATGGCTGGAAATAGAGTGGAGAAGTATCTTCAAGTGTTTATAAAAGATGACAATACATGTATTAATTCATGTTGGACCCACCTAGACTGACAGAATAACCTTGTACTGATAATTTTCTACCACTTGTGATAATATCTTTTCTAGCTTTTAATCTTCAAATATGAAGACACCAAGTAGCGTTTTCTAGTCCCCACAAATTCCTTTTCAAAAACTTTATGTTCCATGAGGTTCCTTTATGACACCAAAAATGCTTTTCGGTGATTTCCTTATCACTTGACTCATTTAGAGTCATTAAAAGTTCCCTATTTTCATCTAATACTCCCAAGATTTTTCCCCCAAATCGCTTCCCGGATTGTCTTCAATTAATTTCTAAAAAAAACCTTAATTCAAGGTTTTAATGGATTGTTTCCATCCGATCGGGGAAACTATTCCTGACTTTATCTTGGGAATAATTTTATAAAATATTAGAATTTTTAAGCTATTTTTCTTTGCTCTAGGATGCGACTAAGTAGCTTTTAGCTTTCAACTTCTTAATCCCTAAGTAGCTTTTAGCTACTGATTTAGCCTTTATATCCGGTTACTAAAAATCCAGATATTGCAGTTAGTACCGTTAAATATCCAAATCCTTATGAAACTATAGGGATCAAAACCATATGTTTGATACTTGAGAGATTAAAACTAGAACTATTGCAAACTTGAGGGAATAAAAGTTATATTAACAAGAATAAAAGAAATAATCTTACATATCATTCAATGTCGCAACAATCTTATTCAACATTCAAAAAACAGAGATTAATACATATATTAACCCCAATAAAAGGATGCCACGGAGAAAAAAAATTAAAAAACAGAGAAAATAAAATAAAATACAATAAATTAGGATTAATACAAAAGTTTTTGGCCTCATAAATTTACTCTTTAGTTTTGGTCCCTCAAATTTGAAACAAATAGTTTTTGTTTCTCAAGGAGTAAAATTGTTCTTTTTTCATTAGATTACAAGGATTAATGTTTTGAATAAAATGAAATTTAATATATTTAAATTATTAATTTTAAATTTGAGAGAATAAAACTGAAATTAATACAATTTAAGATTGTATTAACCCATTATGATAGGAAATAAGCATCCGGCCGTTATAACACGGTCTTTTGCATCAGCAAATTAATGTTGTCGGCAAAAAGAAAAAATTAATGCAATTTCTTGTGTTCTTTGAAGGAGTCAAAGGTCCGATACACGCATTTTCTTTATATACAGTAACATTAAATCATCATATTCTCAAGTAAGTCAGTCAAACCTTAACATATTAAATTCTAATTCAAAAATTTATTCTAATAACATTTGAAGGAAATATTATTTTTTTAATTAATTATGCTAGTTTTTTCCATAGAAAGATTTGAATTTTATTAATTGTAATTTATTATGTTTGCTGTAAAAACCCCTAACTGGTACGTTTAATTAATGTTCTTTCCTTCCAAAATCAAACTTGCACATCAAATCAAATACATGTGGAAAACAAGATTATTCTCCACTTGCTTTTGCAACTTGTCAAACAAAAGATATGAATAACCTAAACTAATATTTGGATCATCCCATTACTTGCA
>JANTPZ010101814.1:0-16589 GCA_025593235.1 Vachellia pachyceras
CAAGTGTTCTCTAACAACATCTTTAACATGCCATTTTTTGAAATTACATTTAGAGCAGGGACATGAAATCTTACCGTTAATCTTGCCATGTCTATCAGTAAAATCCAAGAAACTGTTCAATCCGGCCAAATATCGAGCGGACGTGCGAGGAAACGTCATCCATGACTTATCCATCATCACATGAGACTTGAGCGCATTAAGAGATAGAAATTAGAGGAAGAATGGAGAATTTGGCCCAAAAACTTATTATGGAAAGTTTAAATTTGTGCTTGTCAACGGTCAGAAATTTGGAGTGGTTTATGAGCGACAAAAAGCAGACCGTTGAACTTTGCAGCAGTTCTGACCGTTGGATATTGTAGCATTTAATAACTGCTGCTAAACGAGAGGCAAATTTTTTTTTTAATTTTCAAATTTGCAGCGGTTAATAACCACTACTAAACGAAAGGCAATTTTTTTTTAAAATTTTCAAATTTGCAGCGGTTAATAACCGCTGCTAATATTAGTAATGATTTATTTCCAATAATTAATAACGATTATTCAAAATTTAACTTTAAATATAATAATTAATAATTTATTTTCATTATAACTTCAAAATTTATTTAACTTCAAAATTAATAATTTATTTTCATTAAAATATATTTACATATAACTTCAAAATTTATTTTCATTAATTAATAATTAATATAAATTGAAACAATAATTAATTCATTTAATTGAAAATTTTAAAAATCATTTAATTCATAACAGTGATTTGTAAAATTATTGAAGTAAAATTTCTAAAATTATACTAGTAATAAAATTTAAAACCTCAATTAAATAAAATTTAATATTAACACAAAATTTTAAATAAATAAACAAAATTTGTATCGAAAATAAAAAAGAACACACAACTAACTGTTCGCATGGGTGCTGGGGGGCTAGGGACCTCGGGCTGGGGAGGTGAGGGTGGGGGGCCATGCCCGGTAGTGGAGGTGCACCAGGGAAGGCAGCCTGGTATGCGATCTGCAGCATGACATTCGTAGCATGCCTCCACACCTCAAACTGGGACTGCATCTGCTGCACCTACTGCGCCTACTGATGCATCAGCTCCTGCTGCTGCTGCATCTGCTCCTGCTGATGCTGCAACTGGGCCTGAATGTCGTCTCTATCCATCTACCCTGGTGCTCTGTGCCGCCTAGGCCCAGATGTAGTCGCCTGGGACGTAGTAGCAGAAGAAGTCCCAGCCTCATATCCTCGACCCCCATAGACAAGGCATCGGGTCTCCCCGAACCCGAACCCTCGGAGTCGACCGGAGTGCCTGTCACGCCCCTCCATGGCTACCCTCAGTGAGGCAATGGGGTCTACAGCATACCCCTGAGACTCCCTCAGCTCAGCGTCTGTACGCTGAATACGACACTATACTTGAAAAAATTAAATCAAAATGTTACAAAATTAAAAATATCCATAAATATTATAATTATATTATAAATAAAATTATTAAGTAACTAATTATACATTTAATAATTTTAAAATTAATTCAATAATTTAACAATTGATAATAAAAATTTAAAAATTAATTATAAATTTAAAAATACTTACAATGATCTCCTCGGTCTCCTGCGTCAGGGGAGATCCATCTGAGTGTCTGTGGGTGGTCACAAACATCTCCCCGTAGGTCGTCCTCCGGCCCTCCCTCCGTACCGCCTCATCCAGCTCGGAGTATGCGACGGAGAACGGCTTCGATCCTGCCGTATGGTGGATCGTCTACTGGGACCGACTCCTCACAGCCTTCCTCGCCACTGCCTGCTGCTCCGGCGATCGCCTGAACCGGACAAATCTGGCCCAGTCCATCGCATCGACCCCGTCTGGGACGTTCACCTCCAGCTCCTGGATCGTCCTGGTCCCATCCCCCTCCTTCTGGTGGTACAAGTGATTCTGCCTGTTCTTCCACCCTTCCCCCATCTTCGAGATGGCGAACTCTCTGTTCGCATCTCGTACAACAAACTTGCCATGTAACAGATTTCAAAATTAATGTTAGTAAATTATTTATTAATTAAAAAGCTTAATTTAAATAATTTAAATATTTGAAATAATAAAAAAATTTACCTTCACCTTCTCCCATACACCGTTTTTTAGGCTCTGCTGGATCTTCTTCCAGGTCTCAGCGCTGATATCGAACTGGAGGAAGTTCCCACCCTGCTCAGTCAGGTAGCGGTTGAAGAGCTGACTGCCCTTTCCCCTCGGCTGCCGGGTGATGTCGTCCCACTCCACAACGACTCTCTGCTCACTAGGGAGTTTGTGTACATCCCTCAATGTGAGCTTCCTCGTAACGGTCGCCCCTGTCAAATCTGAAAATTGAATTTATACAATTATTTCTAAAAACTAATCATTTATTAATAAAAAATTAACTAAATAAAATATGACAAATTAAATAAATAATTAAAATTACTAAGAAAATTATCTAAATCATCTTAATTAATAAACAATTTAAATACAACATTTTAATTAAATAATGTATTAATTGTTTACTTACCCCGAATGTCGACGTCAAACCCAGTCGATCGACTAGCAGAAGGGCATCGAAATCCTTGGTCCCTCTCTATCTCCTCATCCTCAAAACTCTCAGCCTCTTCGACTGAGATGTTGATATTGTCGAGCTCGAAGTCATTAACGTTAAGCATAACGTCGCCCTCCTCCTGACCATCTCCAATGTCGGGGAACATATGCTCCTTCCCATGCCTCCTACTCTAATCCTGATCAGCCATCTGAAAAAATTTAATTTGAAAATTTAGTTAAAATAAAATAAACGATTTTAAAAATAAATCTAAAAAATAGAAAATATAAATAGAAAAAATTAATTAAAATTAAAAAGATAAAACATACTTTAAACTAACATCTGATGCGATGCTTTGGAAGGTCGAAAGTGTGAAAATGAGGGGGAGGATGGCTTTATATAGCCGCTGAATTAGTAGCGGTTCTAGACAAACTGCTTCAAATTAGTAGCGGTTTTCTGTAAAACCGCTGCAAATTAGTAGCGGTTCTAGACAAATCGCTGCAAAACTAGGGTGAATTCTTGGGAAATCTCGATATTTAGCAACGGTTTGTCTGAACCGCTACTAATTGATGGAATATTCGTTTTTGCAACGGTTATTTTTGAAAAAACCGCTACAAATTCAGATGCAAATCAGTAGCGGTTATTATAACCGCTACCGTAACCGCGGCGACTTTCAACCTTTCACTTCTGCAACGGTTTGCATTTATTAAAACCGCTACAAATTTTTTTATGAACCGCTACAAAGGGAACACCTATATTGCCGTCGCATATTAGTAACGCTTTGACAAAAAACCGCAACAAAACTCATCATTTAGTAGCGGTTTGTTTAACCGCTGCTAAATACCCTTTTTTTGTATTGAAGATAGCATGCTATATACTACCAAACTTAGTTGAGTAATAGTCTTGAAATGTACTTCATAAGATAAAATGATTCCAAGACGGAAGAGATATGCCTATTAAGCGAGATTGGTTTGGAGTGGGGTGTGAATGGATTATACTATACTAAGTTAATCATCAAACCTTAGGTCTGATATGGAAAACACAAGGACTGAATAAGACAATCTATGATTTGATGTGGTTTAGTTTAAATCCAGGATTGGGCTTAATCCATTGGACTACTAGAATCATTCCAGGTAGTCAACGACTTTAATTTTTTTATTTACGTCTTGTATGAGGTAAGAATTCAACATCGTTGACATGACAATAAAATATCCACAATAATATAAAACTCATATCAAAGCATTAAAACTTAATACTGAATTCAGAAAAATTTTCAACATCAACAAAACAAAATAACATTCAATTTGAAAAATATTTTTAAGAAATTCACTAGGTTCAAACCCGACAAGTTCAAGTGGCCTCATAACTTGGTCTAGGACCCAATCCACAATCAACCATTCAAGTCCAACCTAGTCCGAGCTTATTTGGATTGGACTGAACCACCTTGGGCAGGATCAAGTTAGATTGGACCACTGAGTTTTTGCATACCCCTAATTTGTAGATATAATGAGTTCATAAGTTATGACCAAAAAATGAAATCACGTTTAAAATGGGTGAGTTGAATCTTTAGAAGAGTAAGCTAAAAATCAAATACAAATTAAATCATATATTAAGAATCAGAAGTAATATGATTTTGACAGAATAAAATTGAAACTATTCCATTACTGTGCATGTCACCCCCTATCTCATTGGGTTAATTCAGTCTGCGTTCTCATCATTGAGATCTAAATAAAACAACGTTAATTTAAATATTTAAACATTACAAAATTTAAATATTTAAACTATAACTTTTTAGCTGAGAAATTCACTTTAAAATTAAGAGTGAGAATATTGTTTGTAGGTTTAAAGAGAAAAAACAAATTTTGTAATAGGATTTATCATATGCAACATTTTAAATTTTGAGTCTAGCAATTTAAGAATAAACATGGATTAAGTTGGTTATTAAGTCCAGTTGAGCTAAATGTCTTAAGTATACTATATATAGGGACCATGCATAAAATAATTACTTAAAACTATTTAAGGGTTAGAAAGGCTGAGGAATCATTAAGGAATATTATTTTGGGGATTTATAAATCCATCAATAGGTTTAATTCACCAAAAGTGGCATAAATAATTTTAGAGCTAATTTTAGGAAGAAAAGGCTTATTTCCTCAAACAATTCAAGAAACATCTTAGGCAATGATTTTTAGCCCAACCTTTCAGGGAATTTTATTATGGTCTAAATAAATCAAGAACGAAAATACTTATACAGTATTAATTATTATTTTCTAACTATTATTTGGTAATTAACTACAGATAAAGAAAGGGTAAAATGGTAAATTCATTACTCCAATCCTAAAAATGGTTTGCGCCAAGGTTTAGCCAAAAATTAGAGCCTGGAATGTGGCTCATCTGAATTGAATGAGTGAAGAATCATATTTTGCAAACAAGATCGATGGAGATGTGGGAAAAGGGACTTACGTTGGATTAATTATTGTGTATGGGCCAATGAGTAACCACTACTTTACTCTTTCATAGAATCGTATCAGTTCATTAAATGCTAGAAAGATTGGTAAAAGAACTAGTGCAGAAAGAACCTTTTAACACTGATTGTGGATTTTTAGCTACAAAATACACAAAGCCTTCATAATGATGGATTATAGACCCAGAATCTGGGATACGATGTAAATTGATAACCTAACAACTTGTTCGAAAATGTTTGACAAAATCATGCATTACATACACTCATAAGCAAATTAATTAAACATACTTGTTGTTTCATCAAATCATTAGATTCATAAAATAGGCTGGAAAAGTAGTGATGTTATACGATTCTTAATTTCATCATCTTGAATGGAATGGCCATCTCCATGTTGGTACATCCACAGTGACATCCTTCCGAGGTTCATAGCAACTTGAATGAAACTCTTTGAATAAGAAGAAGAATTGCTAACTTCTTTATTCAACTTCTTCCAAGTTTCATAGATCAAGTAATTTATGTGCTTCTCAGCTTCAGCTTCAGAAGCTCTGGTTTCATTCATATAGCACTCAACCGATTTGGGTATGTCCCCAGTCAACTTTTCTCGCTGCAAAATTCAAGATTTGTCAAAAATCAATGCTACATTCTTAACTAAGAACTGGAGTTAATATCAATACTTAATGATAAATTGAATACGGAATGATTGTATCATATGGTACCTTAGCTGTTCCCAAATCATTGGCAAGGCGCAAAATAGTCGATGAACAGCGAATAACATTAGAATATTCTTCTAAACAAATCGAATCCTCCTTATTTGCTGTATTAGGAAGCAGAAAATAAGCAAGAAAAAGTATGACTGGTCCACCAATTGAAATCCATGCATTCTCTAGGTACTCATGGAAGCTGGGTTTATAATCATTATGGTACCATTTTGCCTCAACCATATATGACTTGATGAGATCAATCCACTGAAAAACAAATTATAGTAATTAATATATAATTATAAAATATCATGATTAATTTATTTATATTTATATGAAATAAAAAACTATAAACCCATTAATTAATTCAAAGCATACCACATTCTTAAGGTTTGGAGTGATGTCGCGTCCATTTTCTTTGAGGAAATCAAAAGCCACTTCATTGACAAAATTATGGAGTGCAAGGAAGCATATTTTCATGTAGTCTGGTAGTTCATCCATGGCATTTATATCCCATCTATGTCATAAAAGAGGTATGAAATGGTAATAAATGTTATGCTAATCATAGGACAATAAATTATATATGTTCCTCTCTTATCCTACGAAAAATCTAAATTTCATTAACCGTCTTAAAATTTAACAATTTTTAATTTTATCCATAGTCAATATTCACTGTTAAATTTGAGAGCAAAGTTAACATATAATAAATGAAGGGTAAAATTGTACATTCATATAAAAATCTATGAGATAACTTATAAATATGACCAAATAAAACCCTCTCTCAGCCTACAAATAGGGCAAGGGGAGTACACAAACTCACTTAATCCTACATAGACAAAGAAAAACCATAAATCTCATTAACTTAGTCTTAAAATGTAACAACTTTCCTACTATACCATTACTCAATATACAATATAACTCATGAAATATGTAACATCTATTTTCCAAAACTGGAACAAAGGCTAAATATGTAGCTACAAATTGATTTAAGGCCCATATAATAAAAGAAATTGAAGGGAAGATGTATGTTGAATAAGAAAGAAGTAGGGACCAAAGTGTTATTTTGAAAATTTGGGACCAAATTGTCAATTTAGAAAAGTAATAGCATTTTGGTAATTTTGAGAAATTCAATGGATATTTTGGTAATTTTGACCGAATTTTAGAAAATGACCCTAGGCACAGAAAGATAGAGAAAAATCCACTGATCAGTAATTAATGCCTAGTTCATGTTAAAATGACAAAAATAACCTTTTATGGGAATTTTGAAAGTTATTTAATATTTGGCTATTTAATAAATAATTCGTTAAATATAATTATTTAAAATATTTAGAGGCCTTTCCAAAATAAGAAAAAATAGCCCAATAACTATAGAAATTTACAAAATTATTTTCAAGAGAAGTCAGAAGTAATTTGTTAGAATTGAAAAAAAGGCCTGGAAAAACCCCCAAATTAGGGTTTTCTTCAGAAATTAATTGAGGGCACCTCTGGAATGTAAATTGAGAAAAGAAAAATGATAATAGGAGTAGAGGAATTATGGGAATTTTTAATGAACTGTATTAGTTAAGTGATCAAAAGATTCCGAAAAGCATTTCCAGTAAAAAGATATCGGATAAAGCAAACATAAAGCAATTTCTATTTCATAAAGGAGATTGTGGGGATTGAAAATTTGCCACTTGTGCTCTTCTTATGTCAAGAGGAAAAGCAAGAAGAGATGTTAAAGTAGAAATGGACCCCACATCTATTAAGTCAATTGTGCAATTTTAAAACACCCTTAAGCTTTCCATTTCTGCACATTTTTGTGCAGCCATTGAGAGAAGAGAGAGAGAGAGAAAGAGAGAGGGCCGTGGAGAAAACCAAGGGAAGAAGAGGAAGAAAATCAAGCCAAATCTCAAGGTAAGTTGTGATTCAAACTTGATTTCTTCCATAGAATTAATCTATGAGCTCTATTCCGCCATTTAATCAGTGTATTTTTTTCTCTATGGTGCTATGATTGAAGTGATTCAAGAAGGATTTCAAAAAGGGCTGGAGAGAGAAAATCAAGAGGAGCAAAAATTGGAGGTGGTAAGTGGTTCCAAACAACTCTATGCTCAATTTGCAACATGTTGGTAGTAGGTTTGAGCTTGGATTGAATTTTTTCCATGAAACCCTATGAATATGCTGCTGGTTGAATTTGGGACTGATGATATATGATTGATTCTATGTTTTTAAATGATTGGGAAACTGTCTGTGAATGATATTATGCATTTATGTGGTAACAGAAGTTGAAAGTCACATTTGCTGAAATTTTTTGTGCATTTTTCGGCCAGTGCTGATTCTTGGGGAAGGAGTATGATTTTGTTAATTTTGATGCTTCCAATAGATTTATAATAAAAAAATTATGTAGCATAGAAGTGAAAAAATAAGTCTAGAAGCATTAGAATCAAAATTGGCAAATTTAGAAGTTAAGCCCTAAATTGTCAAGATTGAGTTTCATGGATTGTTAAGTGTTTTAATCCATTGGAAATGACTTATTGTTTGATGGCAAAAGCATTATGATGTGAGTAGAAGTTTAAATTGCAGAACGAAGAGTGAGAAGTGCAAGTTGGAAGCTTGTGAACGCACTTGGAAAGTTGAATATTTAAGGTAACAAAGTTACTATATTTACATTAATATTGTTGTGGTTGTTATTTATGAATGTCGACATGTTGTTTGTTAAATATGTGCTAGTGATATTTGTCTAAGACATATCGGCAAAGCATATCCATGCATGTCTAGCTAGATTGATGATAATCATGCATATTAATATTTGTGATAGTGATTTCACTCTCCAATATAACATCTTCTAGGATAAGGTTCAAAGGGCAAAGGCAAGGAGGTTGAATGCTAAGTGTGTGATTTCCAATCTTAAGGAGAGCTTGTGCATGTTGAAGCATAACAATTTATGTTGTTTTCCTTGAACTTTGGACAATGGTATATTAAATTTCTACATTATGAAGCATGTTGTATTTGCTTTGTAGATAGGCTAAGTATGACAGTTTGTTATGTGAAGTTGATATATGCATGAAAGAGAGGAAAGTGAGCATGCAATTGATATACAAAGGGGTCAAATACCCTTATTAAAATCCAAACTTGAGATTGAGGTAAAACAGGGCAATTGAAGTCCAAATTATCTGAAATTTTCTAGAAAAATACTACACATTCCAAGCTTCAAAATGAGAAAAGTTTGTTAAATCTAGATGTATAGGCAGAAAGTTATGATTTTCCATATATAAGGGAAAAATCTGAAAATTTAAAAATTATCAATGAACAATAAAACTTCACGTAATTAACTGTATTGATTGAGCAAAAATTTGGCCAATTGAGTATTTTTACCTTGTAGGAAATTGACTTGAACTACTTTATTTTAATTTTTCTAGAATTAATTATAAATTTTCAGAATTGGTCTAAAAATATGAAAATTTACCAAGTAAATATAATTTTTGGTAAGTTTTGGAATTTCACTTGATTATTTAATTCTAGCTATTGAAATGTATACAAGTGGTCTAGTTAAGACCTCTACATATAATAAAGCTTAGCAAGGAAGGTGTGACAAAAACAAAGTTAACATTCATATGAAATATAAAATTTTACATTCATATGAAAAACTGAATGATGTGACATATAAATATGACTAAAATAAACTTTCTCTCTCTACCATGTAAATAGAACAAGAGGAGTATGTATATGCACATCAAAAGAGAACTTACTAACCTGCTAATCACTTTTGTGAAAAGTTCTACTTCTTCCAAAGAGCCGTAAACATCATAAATATTATCGATTGTTGTTTGTAATGCAACTTTTGAAAGCAGTCTTCTAAATTTTCCATGTTGTGGTTCAAAAGCCAAACCAACTGTCCAAATGAGAGTCTCAACCATCCTGTCCCTCGCAAAACTCAGCTTTTCTCCAATTCCAGTACGTTTCCACCATCTTCAAAAAGAAAAACATTAAGTAAAACCAATTGGCTCATTAATTACTAGAATGCTTAGTTTCTGTGGTTTTTCATTTTTTAAGGATTGTAGTTTAGTAAAATTTTCCTTGTCACGTTCCATCAATTTTCACAACTGAAAAGAAAGCCAAATCGTTGAGAAATAAGTCTGCAGCTCATATTGGGTCGAATTGTTAAATAAAAAGTGTTGTATATTTATGAAAGAAAAATTTCACAAAGACTGAATATTTCACAGGAAAATGTGGTTGCGATAGTTCTAATATGTAAAAATAGTTAAGTTTCCTAGCAGGTTTATATGTGTGTTATGAGTCTTACATCAAAGAGCCTTAAAAATAAAGTGTGTGGTTTATATGTTTAATGAGCTATACAATCCAAAATGTAAGTCTTTTTAGATAGGCTTCCTAACATTGGCTCTTGAATAGGGACACATTATTTTCAATCCGACGTTAAGATCAAAGCCTTTCAAAATGTAGTTTAAAAAGTTCAAAAGGTTCTTTGATCTAACATGCGAGTCTTTGGGCATGACCCTTCACTAGGCCTCTTGTTGGTTAGAAAATACATGGAAAGAAAGCCTATCATAAAAGAATAGCATGTTGGAAATTTTAAACTCACAAACCACATTTTATTTAAGGTTTCCCGAAACAATATGTCTTTATCTTCACCTTGATGCATGTTTCAAATCCTCTTGGTGGGTAGCTTGGATGATGTTGAAGTCCAATTTAGCAAGCTCAAGCAAAGAAGGTTTCATGTTCAATCTTCTTTTATAAACATCTATAAACCATCGAGCTTCTAATCTGGATACCCTCCAGTGTAGTGGAAGCTCGAGAGCATGGCTAACCAAGAGTGATATTTCATCGTCTTCACTGCTTTTCTTGCTCACAAATTCTTTGAGATGAGTTGAGCTAAAGTCCCTTGCTTTATCCAACTCAATTTCACACTCCATTGAGTGAAAAGAAGCTTCATACAAAGATAGCATACCCTTGATATCACCCGAAAGGTAAGAATGAAAATGACCATTGGAATCTATGAATCCATCAAATATCTCTGAAAGTAACCACGAAGTCACATATTCAGTAATTGTCAAGAATGACTAGGACAGTTATATTCTCAATAATAATGATGTGATTTTTGTGAACCTTATAATTTTAAAGAATATAGAGAATTTTTTTCCTTTTATCGAGTTCTTATTTGTTTCCTCACTTTTAGTAAGGGCTAATGTGGATGCTAACTAAGCAACATGTAAATTGCCATAAAATACAAAATAAAGATGTTTTATATAAATAAAATGATGGAATAAATTTATTTATTATTAATATAAAAATAAAAATGATGATACTCATAACCATTTCCTTGTAGCTATATACAATATGTAAAATGATATATTCTTATTTTATGTAGATACAACACCACCACCACCAAAGCCTTATCTCACTAGGTGTTATCAGTTACATGGATCATATGATGCTATTGTGCTCTATTGTAGACCATATCATTTGATAGATTATTAATCAAAAGATCTCTCTATAACCTCTTTGTAAATGCTCTTTAGTCTTTATCTACCTCTTTACAGATGATTCTACACTGCTTGATTCACCCTCCATATTGGTGCCCCCAACGGCCTTCTAGTATGATCACACATCCAGCTCAGCATCCTCATATCATCTAACCCGACTTTATAATTATGTTGTCCCTTTAAAGCTTAACATTCACTACCATATAGCTTGGTTGTCCTTGTAGCCAAACTATAAAACTTTCCTTATTTTATGTAGACACATGTTGTAAAATTAATCCAACTGTATCATGTGTAAGAATCATGTTATTATACCAGCTAACATCATTTTATCTTACAAATTAATAAGTTGTGAGTATAGTGATCAATAGCCGTAGTTGAGAAAATCATAAGGACCCAATAAAAAGGAAAAAAAATTAATGACTCAATTAAAAATACATACTTGATGATACATCATAGTAGCCTTGTTGTCTTAAGAGTCTGAATTTAAGAGAAATGACATATAAATTTTTTTTGTCTTTAATTTGTTGTTATTGTAAATCTCTTCCATTATGTTCCTTATCTCTTGGCTAAAATGAGAAGCCACTCCCATTCTTTGCATGTCGTCAATGAGCTCTAGTTGTTCCACAGGATCTGTCAATCTCAAGAGCATCACTCTTACCTTTTCCTTCAACTGATCTCTTTCTTCTAGATATGATTCTTCCTATAAAAATATAAAATCGGGCATCGTAAATTATGGGTCAAAAAAATTAGAAAAAAATTTTAAAAAAAACCAAGTAAATGAACGTGAAACAGGCCATACCACAAAATCACTTGTTAACGATTGGATATAATCATCATCCCAAATTGAAGGTTGAAAGTGATTTGAAGATCCTTGAGAAGCATTGCTTTGATTAGAAACAATATTAGCCAAAGCCTTGCAATGGATTGTACGAGGAACAATACTAGAGCTCTTCATTGTTGATGACACTGAGGGTATTGGTTTAGATAGGAGAATTTTGGGTTTCAAGTGCTTTCTATTGGAAAGGAGGGGAAATTGGTGTTAAGAGGAAAAGACGCTTGTGTGAAAAACGGAAATCCCAGCTCTCTATTTATATTTGCAATGGATCCTTTAAAACATTGATGGGTGTTTCACCCTTTATATCACGAAAATTCAACAAATATTTGTAATTAGGTGGGAACAGGTTTCCTTGTTAAGCAGATAACTAATCAGATAAAAAAGTTCAAATTAGATATGAACAGTTCAGTTTATTTTTTTAAATGTTTATATTTTTCAAAAAAAATTATTTTAATAGGCCGTATAGTGTCTAAAATAAAGATAATCTCTTAAATATTATTTTTGAAGAAAAATATATAATATAAATTCCAATAATTGTGAACCTCTTACCATTTAAGGTTTGATGGATGTGTTTTGTGGCTATGATGTTCTTGGCCCCGTGATTGCAAGGTGCTTAAAACTGTTATCCACACATTAGCTTGATCTTTTAAATAACTATTTCATTTCGGCTTCGAATGATCTTTGCATTAGGGTCCATTTCAAACAAGACAAGATTACACACCTCGTGACGTGAAAAGTACATGTCATCAGCGTAATAATGTACGAACGATCAATGAGTATTAATGGGTTGGCTTCAACCAGTGGTCACTGCAAAAAATCATTAAATTTCCGACTGAACCGTGGATATTAAGGAAAATAATTGGAGTGTATATTTTAACAAATGTGTAATAGTTTCCCTGAAATCCTCTTTGTAATTAGATGTATTATAATCACCCATTTATAGAAACCCTTTACTATACACAATCAATAAGAGGATTTATTTAGTTAATACAGTTTTTGGTTTATCAAAGTTGTCGTGGCTCATTATGGATTTGGTTCCTTAAGTTTTAAATCAGGGGTAAAGATGGAAAGCTTAGCTTGTTATGCTGGTGTAAGGATGCTTAACTTTTCCCCCTTACACCTAACAATCATGCACTGTACAGTCCAGTTTATTTTTTTTTAAACATTTATGTTTTTAAAAAATTATTTTAATAGGTATAGTATCTAAAATTTCAACACAAAGAATATTCTTTTACGTTAGTAAATTGGTATTAAATATTAAATGAAACAGCTTAGACATTCCATATTGTAGTTGTTAATTTTATCATTGATTATCATATATATAGTCATGTCCATCAATATACATATTTATAAAATAAAGTTTATTATTACATTCTATATATAATGCCATAAATAATATTATAATTCATTTATCAGACTCCATGAAAGGTACATAGAAATGTTTTCTTATCATGATCTATTTTATATATTTATTGTTTTTTGACAAAAAGGCAAAAAAAAAAATCTTGTGAACATGTCGGTCATGCATCAATAATCTAACAACTTTAATAATTAGGTTTAAAAATGCACAACATTTGCACCAACATTTCGCATCAGTCTGTGAAGATGGAGCAACGAAAAGAGAACAGAAGGAAGAAACTTTAGAAGAGTAAGCTAGCATATGGTTGTGGTTAATTGATTGTGGCCCAATAAGTGAACCTGATTAAAACTTCTCTATCCACACATTAACTTGACTATTAAATCAAGTATTACTTCTAATTTTTTGTGCAATTTTCAGTACAAGCATAGATATTATATTAAGAATTGGAGACAGGATCATTTTGGCTGCATAAAATCATCATGCAAAATTCTGTCTAGGTCATATAAAATTCTGTGCAGTATCATTGAGATCTATATCATATAAAATTAACTTAATCAGTACAAAAATTAAATAGGAGAATCATAATTAGATCCCAACTAAGGGATATAATATTTGAAAACTTGCAAGGACTTACAAATATGTCACGCTCTAAGAAATTTAGAGATGACCGGCACAGGATATAAGAGATATCACCATGGACGGACCTATGTTATATTCAATGGGTTCAGCCGCACCCCTTGATTTCCAGAAAATTAGGTATATATTAGTACTATGTAATTTATTTTGCACCCACTCATTTGCTAATTTTGAACCCACTAAATTTTTGCTCAAATTCTTTTCAAAACATATTAAGAATAAGTCACACTTATCTTCAACCCTCTAAGCCAAGGTCCTGAGTTTGCCACTAGATATCACACATTCCTAAACCTTCTATTTGAAAATATATACATGCCAAAACCATAAATAATACAATAGTCTAAAGTGTGTATAAATCACTTTCTTTTTCTATGAATGTTATATATTGACATATCCTATATAATGAAATATAATGTTTCTTGTAGAAATTTTGACATAGTATCCTTTATAAAATAGATGTCATTATAAACTTTACAGGTGACCAGCACAGAATGTAAGATATCTCATATCCCTTAAACCTTTGATTTATAAATGTTACTATTTGCCAAATTGCAAAATAATAACGTCCCATTTGAACATTTAATGAAATGATAGAAATCTCATATTTTCCTAGGACTTCAACAGAACGAGATAACTAGCATGGAGACACAGTCCATAAAGGTAAATAACCAAGCGCAGTACGAGGCCACGAAAACAAGTATGACCGCACAATCCAGTAGGTAAGTAACCAATAAGCTCAGCTCGAGATCAAGAAACAAGCGTGAGTCAACGCCCACAAATACCAAGTGAGCTCGAGATTAACCATGGCGTGCAAAGAACTAACAATACTTCTATTAGTAACCAGCATTTTGTATTCCCAAAAAACATTTTCAAGCATGAATGAGATCAATTTCCAAACCATCTCTAATAATAACACTATTTTTGCATATTTTTAACAAGGATTCAATCATGAAAGTTTGTAAGTAATATCTCAAAACCCATCTTCAAATTTGCATGGAGTATATATCATTTTCAATTAATTTAGTATGTTTATTGTTTTTTAGAAAATGTAAAATGAGGCTTCAATTATTGGGTTTAACAGTTCAAATCATGTCTATCAAATTATAACCACACAGATATCCAACGTACGTACACGGCAGTGTTTGGTGGGTGTTCACAGTGGTTAGTACATACACGGAAACAAGGGGAGCCATCAATGCATCCCACATGCCGACACTAGGGGTGGGAAAAGGCCAGGCGGCGCTTTTACAGGCCCAGGCACAGGCCCAGGCCGCCTAAAAGGCCTGTTTACGAAAACAGGACAGGCCCAGGCCGCTTAAGTGGCCTGTTTAGCCTGTCAGTCCGGCCTGTTTCTTTTTTTTAATACATACTACCACACGCACGACACGAGGCATAAGGGACTTAGGGTCATTCTATCTTCACGCACGCACGACAGCACGAGGCACTAATCACCTCACCGACAGGCTATGAATCACAACGCCTCCCGCCCTCTCCCTTTGTCCGCCGATCGTTTGCCCTAGTCCTTGGCTTTCTCGAATTGGTTGCCTCAATGGGAAGCACTGCCGTGGGGAAGATGGAGGACGAGCTCCACAAAGAGATCGATGAACTTCAACACCAGCAACACGAGGTCACTTCTCGTTTTTTTTCTCTATTTCTGTGTGGTGGTTCTGATTTTGATTCTATCTCCCATTTGCGATCTTTGTAGATTACAGAGCGGCTTCGAGATCCTCGAGGGATTCACCGAGGTGGGGTAATAGGTGCTGGTCCCCGCAACCTCGCTGTCAATGGGATTCGTCAGCGAGGCTTTGTTCGACCTGTATGGGATTTTGCTTTGATTTGTTATACCCCTCTATTTCCTCTATCAATGGGACTTTCTTGTTCGTCGGTTTTAGCTTTGTTTCCCCCCTTATTTTTCTTCACTATAACACTATTGGCTTTGCGAAATTTATCAGCCCTTTTGGTGGAAAAACTTTTTAAATGAGAACTAGACTTGATTATTAGAAAATGGATTTAGGATAGTAATTACATCTTTTTATTTTTCAGAGTGATCGGAATGAATTAGAAGATTAGCCTTGGTGACTTGATGATTAGAATATGAATTAGGAGAATTGCTTGAGGATGTGGATGCAGGACAAGAAGTTAAGAAGTATTTCTCAGCTAGGAATGACGTTAATGGGACTGATGCAACTGCTCAGAGCAATAGGAAGCCATCCAATTTCCAAAAAAGTGGGTGGTCTAGAAGAGATAACGATCAGAGAACTTCAAAGATGGTAAATGCACATGTGTTTTCTTTCAATGAAGGGTTTATTTGGGGTTATGTATCTAATGCTATAGATCTTTCTTTTCCTTAAGGATTCTGAGATTCCTGATGCAGAACCTGTTCCTAGGGTATTGCCAAAGAATGAGGATCCACGACTGGTTAATAGAAATAAAAGAATGCTGGGTATGCTCTTGGGTACTTTGGAGGTATGAATGACTAATTGTTTACTTTCTTTCCATAAAGTGGATCAGGTGGTATGTATTTCTTTTCGCCACTGGATTCAACATTTGATCTTTTTACGATGTCATAATTTTGTTATTTGATTTGTT
>JANTPZ010101819.1:0-11866 GCA_025593235.1 Vachellia pachyceras
TTTTTTTTTTTTTGGCTAACTCCATAATTTGCTTTGTCTCTGTTGTGTTCCCATACGATAATGAACAGGGGACCGCTGCCTGTCAAAAACATAGTGGGGAGATATGTGATGCGTTGTGACAGACCCACGAACACCTGACAAATTATACCGACGTTATAGTTCTCGGTGAGATTATTAAATGAAGAGTTGCCTGAAGTTTTTTCCATAGATGTAAGAGAAGATCACATGCACACTGTTGATGGGTATCAGTGCCTAGTTCTCTCTCTCTCTCTCTGTGTGGGGGGGGGGCATGGATGTTTAAGAAATCTTAGCTGTACATATTTGTTCTTGGGTACCACAAATATGCTCATAGTAAGAATGAAACATACGCCTGTGATATTCCACATGTTAACTGGTATTAGTATTGGAATTTCTGTTTGCTTGGTTAGCATATCTGGGTTCTGGCGTTTTCCCTGCCTTGTCGGAGGGAGTTGGAGATTCTGTAATGTGACGTTTCCTTGCACGACTTGGCAACCAAATTATGAATGCAACTCGAATGAAAGAAACCGATGTTAGTATCAATGGGAGGTCATGTTGTCCAAAGTAACATGAATGGTTGCGCAACTGTGTGCTTCGTTCATTGGACAGAATTGAACTTGAGGCCTTTGGAATACATATAACACGTGTATTTATGCATAGAGAGGGGGGCAGTTGTTGTTGTTGGTGGTTGTGAAGGGGACCTGCTGGTGTCATTTTCGATGGAGTGGGAAGGGTTTATGCAATTTTCTTGGGGCATTTTAGAAAACAAGCAGCGTGCAATTTGGGTGGTGATTGGCTCCATCTCCATCAGAAAGAATTCTGCCACTTGCGCTTCCGAAAGAGAATGAGCTGCATGAATGTCAATAAATTGGGGACGCTTTAGTTGTTTTGCTGGAGCTATTATAATAAGATGAATGGCTACAGTTTGGCCTGTGGGGTTTTGATGTTTTCTGCGTATGGCGATTATATATATATATATATATAGAGGACAGTTATGAAGCTCCTGAAATTGACTTTTGGTTTCACACATTGGTAATAATTGCCTATAGGGGAAGAAGGGCAATCATAATGTTTGCTCTTCCATATGATTAAATACTTCCTAATATCGTGAATAGTCCAAATATCTGTCATCGGCTTTTTTGACTGATCCAACGCCTGCCTCCCTGTTCAAGCTTTTGCATTAAATGGGCCGATGTATTTCCGAATCATATCTTCGTGATGATGTCGGATTTGGCCCACAAAGTCTGGGAATGAGTGATTGTGATCTGATGCAACTATAGTGCTTGTTTGAAAATGCATTTTAGAGCTCTTAAATGCATTCTTTACGTAAGTCAAGATAAAACTCATCTGACATATTTATCTTAAAATCTGTAAATCATTATTCCAATGAAGATTCCCAAACAAGCAGATTATCCGGAGGAAGCGGCGGAACTGGATTAATCTTAAACTATGCCACTCCAATATACGAGAGACTGCATTTAACCGAGATGCCGCTCGTTGCCTATGCCTTCCCATAAATGGTCGCAGCATGAGTTATGGAAATAATAGAGCATGGCTAAAAAAGAAAGAAAGAAATTAAATTGGATGTGAGTGGTATAGTATTTCATGTGCCCGTTTTAAACGAGGTTGAGAAGTATTTAACGTAAGTCGAAATAAATATGTGAAGAAGATTATCTCGTTTTACAAAAAAAATACTGTTAAACGGGTTTTTAAATTTTTCAAACATAACGTTAAACAAAAAGTGTATATTGTGCCCATTTAGGAACGCGATTCATAAATATTTTTACGTAAGTCGAGGTACATATATGAAGCAGAATATCTCATTTTACAGAAAAATACCATTAAACATATGTTTGATTTTTGAAAATGCTCCACAAAACAAACTCATTATTCAGATTGTTTGGCAAAGCGTTAAAGAGAGCTAAAAGACATATTTAACAGTATTTCTCTGTAAAATCAGATAATTTTCTTTACATACTTATCTCAATTTGCCTAAAAGTACTTCTCTACCGTGATTCCAAATATACCCATTATTTTTTAAAAGGAGAAGTAAAATGCGGAGAGGTGTGTGGTGTTGGGTTGGGTGACAGAGGAGGCGGATGTAACCTGGGTGAGGCACACGTGGCGTTTGTGTGGGTCCCATGTCAGCCTCCCCCAGCAGTTGACTCCCGCCTCCTCCGGTTCCACCTTTCCGTGTTGCTCTTCACGTCCACCGTTCCACACCCATACGAACTCGTCCCATCTATTTAATGTAATTCGTGGGAGATAAACTTGTGGCCGTTAATTGCTGAGCATTGGACGATCAAGTTTGTTTGGATAGCCCGTTTGAGCATTTAAAAGTTATTCTTACGTTTATCGAGGCAAAATTCATTCCACATATTTATCTTGAAATTTGTGTCCGTTCTCTTAACGTACTTACCAAATAAGCCTGATCGGGCTTTTACGATCCAACATATATAAGGTTTTTTACGCGTACACTGGAGAGTCATTTTCATCCTCAGTGGACTTACTTGATTAATTATATTACACCATCCTTCTTTCCTTGGCTTCAAGTTTTAGATTATTTTTCAGTTTCATTGGCAAATATCTATTCTTCTCTCTCGTCTTTATCTGTTTTATTAATGAGTGCTGCATAGCTATATATATATATATATATACCGGATGGGTTTCAATTGGAGAGGTCAACTTTCGCCTTCAAGATTCCCCGGCTTGACATTCATCAACGTCGTTTAATTTCTTCATTTTCAAGTCAAACAAGTCTTATAAAAAGATGTCTCCTTTTGTTTTTCACCCTCATTGATTGAAGTCTGAAAATTCTGAGGTTGCTAATGGTTGGTTTGGCCTCAATTTGAATTTATCCAGGGAGTATCAATCAAATTCATTAATCAACGACACAGGTCTTTATTAATGATGTGAGGGCATAATTATGTATTTATAATATATACGATACGCGCCTTGTGATGGATTTTTTTAGTAATTATGATGGAACGAAGAGTGGGCCATTCATAAAGTAAGTTGGATTTTTTTTAGTAATTATGAAATTCATAGTTTCAGACAAGCATACATTCAAAAGAAAAATCCCTAGCCTTTTATCAATTCCTCCACATCTTGAAAGGAAAGTAATGGTTTATGAAGGAGATAAAAGTTGCCCGGCCCTTTAAAATCACAAAGTCATTTTGTAAGATGATCAGCTAGATTATTTCTATATCTAGTAATAATGAGATTGAGTCCAATAGTCTAACTTTTGGAAATTAAAAACAAACTTCATTCATAATATCTTTAAAATGATAGAATATTTCATAGCCTCTATATACCAAAGCTTAAACACAATTGGTCTTTTTTATCGATATTGTTGTAACCATGATTCTAACATAAGTGCATGCCCTGAATTATATCAATAATATCTACAATAGTTGGAGGAACCGTGGTAAATTTATAGCTATAGCTACATATTCATCGGTCATCCTCTCCTTGATAACATCACCGCAACCACTTTGTTCCATGCCTAAAATAGATCCATCAACTTCCAATTTAAGAAAGCATGTTTCTTGAGTGTTAGCCATAGATTGAGCTACTTGGCACCGGTATAAAAATGGCATTGCGAGTGCAGATACTGATCCCATCAAGCACAAAAGAAAGTAGAGCGAGCATTACGTACTACCCACAATATCATTCACTTCCCCAAATAACTTCTTACACCTATCAACCCAGATATCCAGTAAATGTATCCAAATAAGATGAGTAAGTTGAAATTTCACAACAATTGGTCTTTTTTATCGATATTGTTGTAACCATGATTCTAACATAAGTGCATGCCCTGAATTATATCAATAATATCTACAATAGTTGGAGGAACCGTGGTAAATTTATAGCTATAGCTACATATTCATCGGTCATCCTCTCCTTGATAACATCACCGCAACCACTTTGTTCCATGCCTAAAATAGATCCATCAACTTCCAATTTAAGAAAGCATGTTTCTTGAGTGTTAGCCATAGATTGAGCTACTTGGCACCGGTATAAAAATGGCATTGCGAGTGCAGATACTGATCCCATCAAGCACAAAAGAAAGTAGAGCGAGCATTACGTACTACCCACAATATCATTCACTTCCCCAAATAACTTCTTACACCTATCAACCCAGATATCCAGTAAATGTATCCAAATAAGATGAGTAAGTTGAAATTTCACTATCAGTTTGGTGCTCTCCAATACGTGGCTCCTTTCATTCTTTGTTTTCTTTTTCTTTTTCTTTTTTGCCAAATTAAAGTAGTATGTGGTTTCTTGAGCTACGTACATGCTACAAGCGGGCAGAAATATTAATATACTGCAAGGTGGAAAATTTTATAACCGTGTTTAACAAAAATAATATGTATCGTTTAAACATGTTTAAAAAATGATAAAAATATATAGAAGTTTACAAGATACTTAATTATTTCTTCTGTTGAGTGTATACGTTGATAAGGCAATATCCAGGCGACCTATATTCGCTCTTCTCAACGTCAACCAAGAAAATAACTATATTCGCTCTTCTCAACGTCAACCAAGAAAATAACTATGTTTATTATTCGCTCTTCTCAACGTCAACCAAGAAAATAACTATGTTTATTTAAAAATAAACAAATGGATGCATATGATGGGCTTCTTTTGCACTTACCAAATATCATTTAAAAGTATGGCAAAATCAACATACGGCCCCCAATTCTCAGTCCAATTACCTGTTTCTTTCGTTTTTTGCATATATATTGCAATCTTTCCAACTAATTATAACCGTCACTTTGCTTTCTGCCTTTACCTGCTCGCTCCACCTGTTTTTTTTAATATATGCCTTCAGCAAAGCATTCATTCAAAGCTAGACGTACACACACACATTCGGGTAAAATTAATGTAGAAAATATCCACGACAAAGTAGGTATGTGATCATGGTTAAAAACAGCAAGCCAGCTGAGGTAACCAGTTCCAACCTTTGACATAAAATACAGTGAACAAATTAAGTGGAAGTTGCGTTTTCTAAGGTAGGCAAAGGAATCAATCTAGCTCAATAGAAGAGGACAAAGCATGCAGTTTTGCTGGGATTCAGACTCGTGAAAGGGATTCCCAAACAACAATGGACAAATCATAAACGCGTATACAATTTTATATACGCACGGTCCCTTTTGTCGCCTCTCTGACGCATCCCCTCAATCAGAATAATTATTGTTCGTGGCATGAAGATCTATACGTTGGAATCAATATTTTAGCCTGTGTCCACGCACACCTATTGCTGTTAGTTAAGAACTGAAGCTGTGAATTTGACTGTCTCAAACTCGATCTTTCCAAATTCTGGAACCATGCATGGGTCAAAGTGGTCGGTCGATCGACGGCTTGCATGCATGCCTTGGATTGATTAATTAAGTTGTAAAGCTGATTGCTTTCCTGTCATATCTGTTCTATATATGTTCCCAATGGCTTCACCCCCAACCATTATTTTCATGTGTATTGAATTGAATTGAATTGAATTGAATTGAACCCCTGCGACTCGATAATTCAAAGATGAGTTGTGTGAATAAAATTCTTGAAACGGCTTATATATGCGACACACAACAACGCTATATATAGAGGCTGCATTATTATGTTTCAAATATTCACACTATCGTTTATTTATTTATAGTAGTGTTTCGAGCCAAAAAGAAAATCAATTCACCAGTTGATTATTGCGTCGAATAATTTTTGAGAAGTGGTCCTTCCTATATATATATATATATATATATACCCATTGCCCACTCATATATCATATTGTTGGTTTCTCTAATTATAATGATCGAGGTACCTAATTCACCAGTTTGAAGCACCCAACGTGAGCTTCGATCCATTACTATCCCAGATTGGTTAATTCCACAGAATATATATATATATATATATATTCATTAAACCCACCACAATGATATATACTCCTTAATGACACAAATGCGTGGGTCATATCATTTTATCTTTTTATTAATACAAATCAGATTAATTATATGGATATGATTTAATCAAATCATATTAATTAAAGTTAAAATTGCAAAAATCAAATTTCACATTTCAAATTTTGAATTTTAAGATTAATCTTGAATATCCTTTTTAAAAATTTGAATTTCAAGATTAATAAAGATTAATCTTGAATATCTTTTAAGATTTGCATTCGAATTTTAAAGATTAATTGCAGATTCTAGAAGCTTCTCATTATGCCTATAAATATTAGGACTCATGAGCAAGAGATGCATGATAAATTGGAACGAGAAGCAAGAGTTACACTTTTCCTTCTCCTCCAACTCTGATTTTTACCCTCGGTCTCTGGTTCTTCTCTCAACCAGCTAACAGCCCGGGTGCCTTCTTTCCGCATTCAATATGGTTGAGAACGGCACCGCTAACAACCGTCAAGCGTTTCAAGTCTCCATTGACGTGGCTCCACTAGGCGGCTCCAAGTGCTTCGACGACGATGGCCGGCTCAAACGAACTGGTACGTTGCCCGATTGCAATACCGGCCTTTTCCCCTCCCCAAAAAAGTTTAGCCTCTTATTCAGCTGATCGGTTATTTTGTCCTTTCTCTTCTGCTCATTCCGTTTTGTCGTTGGTAAAACAGGGACTGTTTGGACGGCAACCGCCCATATCATCACCGCCGTCATAGGCTCCGGCGTGCTGTCCTTGGCCTGGGCTATAGCTCAGCTCGGATGGATTGCAGGACCTGCCGTGATGATTCTCTTCTCTTTTGTCACTTACTACACCTCGACCCTGCTCGCCGCCTGCTATCGTTCCGGCGACCCTTTAACTGGCAAGAGAAACTACACTTACATGGATGCCGTTCGATCAAACCTCGGTATATTCAGCTTCCACCTAACTTTATTGTTTAACTCTGTGTAAGAAATCTGGGCCATCCTTCAAAATTCCCAGCTGAATTGAGTGGTTCTGTGTGTACAGGCGGTTTCAAGGTCAAGATTTGTGGGCTGGTTCAGTATTTGAATCTTTTCGGCGTCGCCATTGGATACACTATTGCAGCTTCCATAAGTATGATGTAAGTTGCAGACTACAAGAACATGAGAGAGAGAGTGAGAGGTGTAACTGTTTGTGCAAATTAATGTAAAAGTAGTCTAAACTGACTCTTTTGGGACCTTTTTTTTTTTTCCAAAAATAAAACAGGGCGGTCCAAAAGTCTAACTGCATTCACAAGACTGGGAGCAAAGACGATTGCAAAATGAACGGAGATATGTACATAGTTGCATTTGGCATCGCCCAGATTATCTTCTCTCAAATCCCAGACTTCGATCAGCTATGGTGGTTATCCATTGTAGCTGCTGTCATGTCCTTCACTTACTCGATCATTGGCCTTGGCCTCGGTGTTGTTCAAACTATAGGTATGATGATTGCTATTCATAAATCTCTCTCTCTCTCTCAGAGTTCTATTCGAAATGATTATCTCAATTACATGAATCATCCACTGACAGACAACAAGAAGATTGGAGGAAGCCTAACAGGGATAAGCGTTGGTGCTGTCATAGAATCCCAAGTGATTACAGAGACACAGAAAGTTTGGAGGATCTTCCAAGCTCTGGGCGACATAGCCTTCGCCTACTCTTATTCGATGATCCTCATAGAAATCCAGGTTGGTGTTGGTGTGTGTGTTCTTGTCACCAAACTTAATTCACGCCTTTGAGTTCAATTTTGGTTTAGCTTGTGAAACTAAAACAAGTATGTGTTGGAAACAGGACACTCTGAAAGCTCCACCGTCAGAAGGTAAAACAATGAGGAAGATCACTTTTATCAGCGTTTTAGTGACCACACTTTTCTACATGCTATGTGGCTGCTTTGGCTATTCTGCATTTGGAGACGCAAGCCCAGGGAACCTCCTCACTGGTTTCGGATTCTACAAACCTTATTGGCTCCTAGACGTGGCCAATGTTGCCATTGTTGTCCACCTCGTCGGAGCTTACCAGGTTTATTGTCAGCCTCTCTTCTCTTTCATTGAGAAAACAGCGGCAGCCAAATTCCCAGAAAGTAATTTTATCACAAAGGAAATTGAAGTCCGAATCCCTGGTCTCCGATCACCCTACCAACTCAACTTCTTCCGATTGGTTTGGAGGACCATCTTTGTGATCTTGACCACTGTGATATCAATGCTTCTTCCGTTCTTCGGCGGCGTCGCGGGGCTTCTCGGAGCTCTTGGGTTTTGGCCCCTCACTGTGTATTTCCCGGTGGAGATGTACATAAACCAGAAGAGAATACCAAAGTGGAGCACCAAATGGGTGTGCCTCCACATGCTCAGTGCCGCTTGCCTCGTCATTTCTGTAGCTGCTGCTGCCGGCTCTATTGCAGATATTATCGATCAACTTAGATCTTATAAGCCATTCGTCGTAACCTTATAAGCAACACACAGTGATGGCCATAGATAAGGATTTCAGACACAAGAGAAAGAAGATTTCGATTCTTGTTCCTAATTATATCAGGAACAACCTAGGATGGTGATCTGGGGATGTTGGTTCCTTAATTAGCAGCAAGCCCTCTTACTTTGCATTTCTCTTGTCTTTTTTTTTTGGTGAAGGCATTTCTCTGTCTTTCAAGTGTCGTCTAGCTGTGTAACTGCGCTGTGCACTTCCGATGTAAAATGCAACAAATGAAGCATAAGAACTTACAAAATCTCTTTCTCACATTTAAAGTTTTTCTTATAGTTGATCGGTGACGTGAACGCTTAAAACTTCGCAAAATGCGATGTTTAAAAAAATGGGTTAGTTAATTTGTACGTAAAAAGGCATATTGAAGGTTTTTATTTTTGGAAAATCAAGCAGACTGAAGTTATGAGTGTGAAGTTCTGACTAAATTTATTTGCAGAGCTGAACTTGATAAAGTATGATAATGTTTTTTATATTGATGCACGTCAAAATGCGACATACAACTATTGGTGGAAGTCTGTTACTTCATATGTTGAGCATAATTCATTCTTCAGTGGTCAGAGCCCTCGTCGTGAAGAATTGCAAGGATTCAAATGATAGATTTAAAAAATAATCAAATGGACGAATCATTAAATATTAAAAGAAATACGGTATAGTCCCGTGCAACATGTCCTGCTATTTGACAGGCATTCCCAAAAGATAAAAGAGGAGTAAACAGAAAGGACTCAAATTTTACATCATACTACTTCGTTGATAAATATATTGATTAGAAGCATAAATATGACAACTTTTTTCTCTGTCAAAAGAAGTAAGTGAAGGTGCATTTACTTGATTAATTTAATATAGACATAACAGAATCCCAAGAGAATAAAGGGAAGAAGTGAGAATATATCAAGAAAATAGTTAAGTTGGTTATTTTTTAACAAATATAGATTGGTTTTCTTAAAGTGCCATCTTTCTTCATGACTACCTTTGGATAGAAACCACTTAATGTGTCAATCGATAAGATACTTTCAAGAAAAAATATAAATTTGGGAAATAAATTGAATCAGGAATCTTATGTTTAGGACTAAATTCAATCCTAGTTAGCTTGTATATTAAAAATCAGAAATATTTAAAAATAATAAACAATTTCATCAGTATTTTTTGTAATTATGGTTAAAGCATGCACAACATAATTATTCCGTACAATACCGTTAGGGAAACGGTATTCTCAACATATACAAGGTTTTTACGCGTATACTGGAGAGTCGTTTTCATCCTCAGGGGCTTGCTTGTATAAAGCACTTCAAGTTCCATACGATATATACTGAAGGAACGGCTTCCCCTCCCATCACTTCATCCATATTCTTTCCTTCTTCCTTAACTTCATTTCCACAGTGATCAATTACACCATCCTTCCTTCCTTGGCTTCAAGTTTTAGATTATTTTTCAGTTTCATTGGCAAATATCTACTCTTAGAAGCCTACGTGGCCTGTGTGAACTTTCAAGCAATAATTAATTTCTGGGCTGCCAAACGAGCCCTAAAAATGTTAAAAAAAAAGAAGTTTACAAAATATTTATTTCTTCGGTTGAGTGTACGTTGATAAGGCAATATCCAGGCTGCCCATAAGACAAGCGTCGTGTATAACACAAGGTTGTGTTGATTAGATGATGATGATGATGATGATGATGATGATGATGATAGGGTTCATTCAATTATGTGGAGGGAGGTGTCTTCTTGGGAGAGAACTGGCCAAAGCAAGTTAGATATATGATGCGTGGAATGCATGTGGCATGGGGAGTTTTTGTTTTGATCTCAAAGATGAGTGACATACATGCATGCACATGCACATATATATATATGCATGATGATCACATGTTAGCTTGAGACACGTGTTTTAATTACACAAAGCCCCACGTAGTACTGGTAATACGGGTTGGGCCCGCCAACAAGGGGTGGGACCATGTGGCGGGTTGGCTCCAGCCCGCCACGCCCAACCCGCCACCATATATTTTTTTAATTTTTATTTTAAAAATAATATATTATATATTTTTTTTATTTTTTTATCTCAATATTTTTTTCAAATTATGATAAATAATACTTAATACATTCAAAATTAGTATAGAATATTTTATTTTTCATATCAACTTTCTATAATACTATATTTAAAATTATAACAACACAATAATATTTTTATTTTTATTTTAAAACATGAAAAATGTCACTATTGAAAATTTATTAGTAGAAAAAGAATCATGAGTCAATAATATGATATTACTATACAATCTTATAAAAAAATTGGGTAGAAAAAAGAAATTTAATTTTTTCAAAAAAATTTAAAAGATATATTTTGGCGCCAGCCCGGCAGTGACAGTGCGAGCTGCAGTAACAGAGGAAGGGTTGGCGGGCTGGCCCGCACCAGCCCGTCAACCCGTGCAGACCAGCTCGCAACCCGCAGGCTGACCCGCATTACCCGCACTAGCCCCATATAGGCCCCGTATATATCAAGTTGTCCATTGCAAATTCAAAGGCAAGCGTGTAAGAAGGATTAGTAATATTTAAGTATTCACGTTATTTCATGGCCCCGTTTGGCTTAGCACTCAGAAAGTTTGAACGCACGTTCAATAGTATTTTTTCTGTAAAAATGAGATAATTCCATTCACATATTTAGCTAAATTTATGTAAAAATATTTCACTATCGCATTTTTAAACGGATCCATAATAACTTTGAATTCAAGTTAACTTCCAACAACCTCCTGTTTCTCCGGGAAAAAAAAACTGTCTTTTTTTTTTGTTAAATCAATTGATTGAGGATGGAAGAATGTTTGTGTACAGTAGTTAGAGTAAGTACGTAATTGTGTTAGAAGGTGACAGGGAAGGAAGGCAGGTTGGACGCGACGCAGTGAATTGAAAAGGCATTGTTTGGTTGATTTCTTCACCGACTGAACCTCAGGGCCCCATCCCCTCCCTCTCCCCACCGTCACTTCTCTTCATTTTTCGTAATTACCTTCTCAAACAAAACAGTGTGAGAGCGACGACTGAGACTGAGACTGAGACTGAGACTGAGAGCACTGTGCATGTATCAGTAGTGCATGATACTGAGCTAGCCGGTGATTAAAGACGCTTCATTTTATATATATATATATATATATATATATATTATGTGCTCAGAGAAACATGAACCAGTGTTACGTAGTTGATATATATATATATTATATATATTATATGCGCACACGCCAACTTTTGATTCTCTCAATCTTCAAACCCAACAAGCTACTCAACATCTACCTTCTACCTTGGAGGGGCGACTGGTAACATCCCCCAATATTCTGTTCTCAACGTCAACCAGGATGATAACTATGTTTATTTAAAAATAAACAAATGGATGCATGTGATGGGCTTCTTTTGCACTTACCAAATATCCTTAAATATTTCTTTTGCAATTTTATCTTTCATATTT
>JANTPZ010101823.1:0-19128 GCA_025593235.1 Vachellia pachyceras
TTTACGCCTATCTCATCCAATTAAAAAAATAAGGTTGATCATTAAGAATTGATATTACACTATTTTAAAAAATTTATGGGCAGCATTGCTTATAAGAAAAAAAATTAAAATAATTTTTTACCTTAAACCTGATATATACACACGTCCTTGGCGCGCACTCCCTTTTCTACCCTCAGATCAAATATTACATTACATAAATTTGATATTGTAATCTGTGAAGAATGCAATTTCTATTTTTGATGCAAAATTTTATCAGGCATTCTACTCAATATATATTCACGAAAGTATGATGACGCTAAATCTACACATATATATATATTGTTAATGATTATTTAATCTTTTTTAATTGATTTCAAATATGGGAAGGGAAATACTAGAAAGCGGTACGGTTGTGGGCAAGTTGGGTACGTATATATGTAGAGAACTGAAGCCGACTCCTAGTTAAGCAAAATTGCTTCAAGATCTCAAAAATATCACGTGATTGTTTGGAAATTTTTTATTTTTAACAGTACACGTAAGTTAAGATAAAATCATCTTAAAATTTATAAATACTTTTAAAATTATAAAAATTATCTTAAAATCCATAAATTCTGAAATTCTTCATATATGTAACCTCGCTTCTAGTAACCGATGCCCTCATTGTTGTTGTTAATAATAATATTATTATTATCATTATTTTTTTAGGGTAGCGAGTCCGTAGGTGCTGGGGTCATGGTCAATGAGCTCGTGCGCAGGGAAGGAGGGTGGGGCCCACATGTCTCAAGCGGCCCGTACACGTCAACTTTATGAGGACTCAAAGGTCCCTATTGCGGGCCCCACCTCGCGCATGTGCCCCTGTCTCCTTGTCGGTCAGTTCCTCTCCCACCGACACGTGTCAGGCCCCAAAAGAAAACCCCCTCATCGCGGTCCGTGATCTTCGCCTCCATCTGTACCTTCATTGTATGCCCTCGTTCTGATTCATTTTTTTCTCTGAAAGAAAAAAGTAATGGGTTGTTTAGTACGGTGAAATTAATTTTAATGGAGATGGAGATGAGGATAGAAATAGATATAAATATAAAAAAAATGAAGGATTAAAAATCAATTACATGGAATTAAATATAATTCTATAAGTTACATCATGTAATTCATTTCTACCCATTTTGAATTCCATTTCCAATTCCAAACATAGAAAATAAATTCCATTTCCAATTACACCTCTCAATTCCATCATACCAAATATAGTATAAAGCTCACGTGAAACAAAATATTTTGATTTCTAACATATATATATATATATATGTTAAGTGTGTTTGACAATAATTACATAGGATCTGAGTTCTTTTCACATATTTTTTTTCAATTTTTTTACTAAATATAAAATTGCTAAAAGTGTTTAAAAGACCAAATTTTCTTGAGTGGGTTTTAACTGTGCGTGACATATTTTTGACCATATATACATATATTTTGCTTTGCAAATAGAGCCATTGGAACGAATCGAATCCGTCGGGTCAGGTCGACCCTCTTCAACTAGTTTGAATGTAAGGTTAAAAATAGCTTTTACAGATTCTGAAGTAAAACCTAGATTTTGGAGAATGGATTTTGGAAAATAACTTTTACAGATTTCGAGACAAAACCTATGTTTTAAAAAGTAATTTATGTTTGTGAAGTTATTAGTTTTTAGGTATTCTGAGGCAAAAAAGTGGTAAGAAAGAGAAAGAAAGAAAGAGAAAAAAGTAGGAAAGAGAAAACCTGGATTTCAAGCTGAGTTTTTGTAACCAAAATAGCTTTTGGGAAAAAATTTTTACTTTGACAAAATCTAGATTTTAAAACTAAACCTAAGTTTTAAAATTGGTTATCAAACAAACCCTAAATGAAGGTTCGATTTGTATTTTAGAAGGTGAAGAAGGAAATCGAACTCAAAAAAGGCTAACCCATTTTGAAAGCTCTAAGTACAAAATGTGTTGCATATAAATGAAAGACATGTTGCACGTAGGTTATTAAACAAAAAAAGTTTTGCAGTGTGAGATTTTTCCGCAATTTTCATATTTTAATTTAAACACTAGTATTTACCTATATTTTCCATCACATACATACAAATATACTACATATATAATATATAATTATGATTTTTTATGTCAGGTATATATAAAATTATTGATCCCACATCTAAGGATAACTTGCATGATTTCCTTAATTCACTTGATTGATAGCTTGGAGTTTTATATGTTTACGAAATTAGCTTTATAAAGTGATGGATGCCTTTTGTTTTCTTTCTTTACTTAGTCAAAAATATTGATAAGATTCGTGTATGAAAAAAAAAAGCATATATAAAAAAGAAAGAAAATAAAATAAAAGAAACAAAGATCAATCATTGATGTATGGAAAGTTTAAAACACAATTAAGAGTTGCTTAATCATTCATTTTTTTGTACCAAAACTATTATTCATTCTTATTCCGAATAATTAAAGCATGTTTGGCGCCATCATGATTATTAATGGCCTCTGATTTAATTAATTCCTTAAACCATACAACAGCAGTATCGCCCTTATGGAAATAACTAACCAAAATTCTTTTAATAATATTTTTTAAAATTTTATTTATAAATCGTTTCCAGTATATTTTATTGGAATTAAGAAAACCCTTAAATCTTGTCATTTTTTTAAAAATTTACTTAATTTTCAATTTTACCATATTTAATATATATACACACTTCTAAAAATTAATAATAGTCTGTAGAATAATAAATATTAACGACAAAAATATATCTTCATGTTAAAAAAATTAATAATGTGAATTACATTTAGGGTAAAAAAATCAATTCTTTAACTTATATACGGCAGAGTAGCACTAATTTGATAATTGTATAACTTGCAGAATCACTGGAAATACATATATGGTATTTTTTTAAACAATTCACAACGAGTTTATTAATGCCAGCTTTAATTGTTGATAAATTATTTTTTTGTATACGAAAGAGTCTTGAAAGCTTATTAACACCCGTGCATGCATATGATTTAAAGAGTGCTTATAGATTAATTATTAATAAAATTCTACTATTAATTGTTGATATATTATTTGTATTAATGAATAATAATTCTACTATTTTTTTGGTGGCAAGAAATCGGAAATAACTAGAAAAAAAGGAAGGACAAAACATTATATTGCGGGCGCAAGGATAAACCAATATATTATAGCTATTTAGTGTCAACTGTGTTATGATCTAATGGCATATAACAAGGTTGTGAGTTCAATCTCAGTTACATTAATCTTAGATCATTGTTGTTAATGTCTGTCCTTCAAAAAGTAGCCATTTTGCAAAAACATAACGGTCAAAAGGCATACAGGATACCATTCAATTAATGTGGGAATAAGAGCATACAAATTTTGAAAAGGAACATGAAGCAAACCAATAAACCAGAACTTTATAGTGGAAGCTAAAGTGAATGAATGGACTGTCAAGAAGTTGGCTTCTGGTAGAAGAAGATAAGGTGTCCATTTGGGAATGTGGTAGAGAAGTACTTTTACGTAAGTCAACGTAAATATGTGAAGAAGATTATCTCATTTTATCAAAAAATACTGTTAAATATATGTTGGAGTTCTTGAAAAGCTCAGTCAAATGGAATTAAGACCTAACACAACTCAAAGGTTAAATTCAATGTTCGGCCTAAAGAGGAGGCAATTCAACACAGAGTGGTCCCTAGTTTACTCCGAATTATACAGTAATAAATTCAACTAGACCCAGCTAGCTAACTCATTAGATTAGCTCCGTCCTCTTGTACAAGAGGTAGCTAGGGTTTGGAGCTATATATATATTGCTTGTGCTGAATTTGAGTTCCCAGAATCACATGCATGCTTGTCCTTTTTTCTTCTTCAGCAACAGCTACTAACATCCATCAATACTACCTTGTCCTGCCTCAAACCTATAGCTATATGAAACATATCTCTCTCTTACTCACTTTTTATTTGCTCTATACCTTCATCACTTTTCGCCCATCATTGGCTTCGTTTGGATTTTCGTTAGGAACTCCGTTTTGACCCTTAAAACCCATTTTCACGCAAGTCGAGACAAAATTCCTCTCACATAAAGTACCTAAAAATCTGTGTCCGTTTGCTCAACGGGTTTCCAAATGAAGCCATTGTTTGGATTCTTTGGTTAAGATGTAATTTTTTCAAAGTTTTCATTCAAACAAGAACATAAGCATTGCTTTTGGGTTCAATGTTACTTGCCTTGTTTGGAACGTTTTTAAAGTTAAATGCATGTTCAACAGTATTTTTTCGTAAAATGAGATAATTTCCTCTACATATTTACCTCGACTTATGTAAAAATACTTCTCTATCGTGTTTTCAAACAGACACACTCTCTACATGTTGAAATGAAATAATGTTACATTTATTGTTAAAAATTTTAGCCATCAATATCAATTTTTTAATAGGGTGGGGTAATATTATTACATCTTGAAGTTTTCGGAATAAAATTGAATAAAAAAATATTTCAAAACAATATTAATCTTGAGCAAAAACTTATTAAGTGAATTTGTATGTTAACCTTCTCTTTTTCTTTCATATAAAACTAGTGTATTATGAAATCCAGCTGGATGGAAATAAGCTTGAAAAAGGTGATAAGGTTTTTACAGACACACAGCTTTAATTATTCTCTTGTTTCACTTTCTTTTAAAATAGCAATGGTTGGTATATATATGTTTCATGTCAATTCTTTCATACCAGCACTAAATATTAGCTTCGTTTGGAAACCCGTTGAGAAAACGGACACAGATTCCTAGGTACTTTATGTGAGAGGAATTTTGTCTCGGCTTGCGTGAGAATGGGTTTTGGGGGTCAAAACGGGGTTCCTAACGGAAACCCAAACGAAGCCATTGTCGTCGACAAACATTTTAGAGGCAGTTTGCGTATTTAATCTAGAGTTAAATGTTGAGATTGAACTCGCAAACCTTTCTTTCACATTAGAATTTTCTCATCACTGAATCGGAAGGCTATTGACTCTTGTTGTAGTTTTCCCAAGTGCGGTGAAAAAGGCAATCAAAATACTACTAGAAAAATATCATTTAACGATGAAAATCCATCACTTAATGGCTATTTTTCGTCACTAAAATGAGGGTTGCTAATATTTTTCATCGCTAAATGAAAATTTTATAATGAAAAATAGCTATTTAATGATGAATTTTTCTGTCGTTAAATGATATTTTTTTGATAGTGAGAAAACTAAAATAAGATACTATTGAAAAATATTTTGATATATTCAGTTTATTAAAGAAGATCAAATTGATTTAATGTGCGTGTGTTTGAACCAGAGATTCAATAAATGTCTGGCTAGCTAATATATTTGTAATATTTATATCATTCAATTAATGTATTTATTTTTTTTAAAGAAATTGAATAATTATTATGAAGTTTTTAGATAATTATATGTTGACAATAGAGATTACTTTTTAAAAAAAAAAAAAAATCATTCCATCTAAATTTATTCAATGCACCAAGTTAGGAGATCACAGCTAACTTTTCATCTATTTGGAATCATTCTACTTTGTTCATAACATCATATATGTCCTACATGAATTGTCACATGTGATTGTGTTTTAGCTGCCTTTCCATTTATTGCCACAATCAATACCCAGAAATATACAGCCAAATCAAATATTTAAAGTGTTTATTAAATAAAAAAATATAGTCATTGATCATAACAGAGGGGATCATGAAGACTCAAACACAAAGTATAGAAGATATATATATATATATATAATAGATGGCTTGTTAAAAAAAATTAAAGCCAACCACTATCACTTGGATCAACTAGCAACAGGTTGTTCCAACTTAACTAGTTTTTAAGCGTCAAATATGCATCCGTCTTAATTATTTGGAGGTAGTGAGGTGCCTCCAATTGTGGGCTAACACAGCCATGAATCGGATTGGTTGGTTGTTTGGATACTTGATAATATAATTTACAAAAGACGCGGACACCAGCTGATTTATAGAAGATTTAAAGGCTAGATCAAATTTGATTAGAAAAAGGAATATATATATATATATATGTATATATAACTATATGTATATAACTGACACTGAAAGTCATCGAAGCATTCATAGAATGTAAACGGAATCAGTCGGTAATCATGCACCCACGGTTTCTAGTTTAGATTCATTAGCAAGTGAAGCATATGCAAGAAACCGTGGGCTAATTAATAATTAGTTAAAATAATATAAAACAAAAACTAGATAGCTTCCTTTTGGCTCATTCAGTTTAAGCACATCGAGAAATGAGTTCATTGGAAGCAGACAATTTGAATAGATCCCATGAACATCATTCATATATATATATATATATATATATATATTATTAGAATATGATAATTAAATTATTGAATTTAAATCCCTAGCTACCTATTAGACATATAGACTTCAAAACTAAGTTGACAAGCATGACTCTTGTGGCCAAATTAAAACTGCTTATATACATGTGCGTGTATCAAGCTACCGTTGATCCGTCTATCTCTCATGTTATTTGGGTAATTTTAACAATCTTTTGGTACCTTTTATTTATTAATTCTTTTTGTTAGGATCTAACTATAAATTTTTCTTATTTTAATCATGACCAAGTTAACTGTAAATTAACCCTGGTTCAAACCATTGCCTTACCTTGATTTTTATTGTAAAGATTAAGAAAGCTAAATATAACACTTAAAAGTAATTATTTTTATTGTTTTTCTCTTAAATAATTTGTCTAATTTATAAACTGATATATTATAAACTATTATATATATATATACTTTCAAATAGTGTATTTGACTTTTTAAATTTCCAAACAAAAGCCAATTGACTCTTATATTGGGGACCAAAGATAGTATAACTGTCTTTCTCAAGTTCTGTGGAAATACATGATCTAGTTGTTATTATTGGTTACATGATATTTGACAAGGGGAAGGTTTGATTTATGTGTTGGGATTAAATATATAGGAAGGCGAGGTATTGATTCCATGGGCACCTTTATAATATTTAATTTGGAGAGTAATAGAAAACCTAATTGTCAATATATTTAAAAATATAAATGACTTATATATTTATATATATATATATATATGATTGCGGAGATAATATATGAACATTTTTAAGAGAAATCGATAATATAATTGTACTAATTGGTTATCTCATTATATATGTTCATAAAATAAAGAAAGAGTGTATATGCGAGAACCACCAACAAATTAAATTGCAAAAAGTAATGTGACATGATTTGAGAATAAACTTAATTACAGGGCTATACAATAAGAATAATACTAGTCATTCATTTTGAGACCTCTCATGCCAATTTCAAATATTAAGTTGAAGTGTTTTATACTTGAAATATTATGACATATCTAATTTTTTTATGTAAAAAAATAGGCAAGTTGAATTCTTAAGGCTTATCAAAGTTAGTACATATCTTAAAGCTTATAAAGCGCTTGTAAATATCTTATGGGCAAATTAAAGAAACTCATCATAATGGGAAAAATTGTAAAGAAGTCTCAGTCAAAAAAATAATTTCTAATAAATATTGAGGCAGAATAAGTTATTAATTTTTCAGCTTGACTTGTAAATATTGAAAGAGTTCTTGTACGTCACTTATACAAGCTCTACTTTAATATATGAAAGTTAAATTGAAAATGAATTGGCTTGGAAATTTTGGTGCAGTGAAGAACAAAATGGACAGACATATATATATATACACACACTTTATACTCCATTATTATTTATTACTAATTATAATAAAATAAAAACAGAATAATAGTCCGATTCATACAGCAAATAATGTAATTAAGAAGAATTATAACAAAACGACAACACAAAGTAACAATAGAATGATAATTGCCAAAACGGGAAAGACTTTGAAATTAGAACTTGGGAAATATATAATTAATAATTAAAACAGAACCAATCAGTTGTAGTTTTCCGTAATTAATTTCTTTTTGATTCATCATATATATATATATTGTGTCTATATATATATATATAAATTTGATTGATCAGATCAGTTGGTGAAGCCTTCAATATATCCCTTTAGTGACCCTTTTGGTGTCACACCAAATCCGTTTGCGTCTGATCTCTTCATTATCCTCAGCCTCTTGCATGACTCCATAAACATTCTGCAGAAACCAATTCACAAATATATAATTCGATACTAATAATTCACGAATAAATAAATAAGAAAATTGATTTGCAAATCTCTATAATTTCACCACTTTGATTTTCTTTTTTTCACTAGGTTCTTATGGTCTTACCACTTTTTTTAATCAAGTCCTTATAATTTTGCCAAATTTTCAATTAGATCTGTCTATGTTTTTCCCTTTTTATTAGTCAACATGATGCTGCAGGGACCTGATTAATTAAAAACATATGAAATTATAAGAATCTAATAAAAAACTATAGGAACTTAAATACTTAATTATAAAGATATGGTAAAAAGAAAAAAAGGATCTGATTAAAAATTAAATGAAATTGTAAGAACTTGCAAATTAATTTTTTCAAAAAAAAATTAAACAGAGTGTAATATATAAAATTGAGTTAATTCAGGCATAAGATGTGTGTACTACCAGAAAAATGTCATTTAGTGACAAAAAAATCTATCACTAAATGGCTAGTTTCCATAAAAAAATTTCCATTTAACAACGGAAAATATTAACGACTCTCATTTTAACGACGGAAAATAGCTATTTAACAACTAATTTTTCTTCGTTAAATGATATTTTTCTGCTATGTATATAGCAAATAGCCATTTTTTTAGGTGCATGGCCACACACCCTTTATGTGTGGTATATATATATATATAGTAAATTAGTCCTTGAAAAAGGTCATTAGACATTATGATTCTTTGAGATGTGACCACCTAGAAAGGGGAAAAAAAAGAGAATTTTTTTTTATTTTTCATTTGTAAAATAATAGGTTTGCCCTTTCTACGAGGGAAGAACATATTACTGTACTGTGAAGATTTTTGTGGCTTCCCAGCATAATAACGAGGATTTCACGCATGTCGGCTATATGTGGTCCAACCTAACATTATTGGTGTCACGAATATATACATACACACACATATGAATAATTATATACTTTTATTTTCCCTAAAATATACTTTCATGAATATGTAGTACCTTTAAATTAAATAAATAATTTAAATTCTTTCACATTCAAAATTTATTTTAAAATCTGAATTATTCTCTAATTGAATTCTCTAAACCGATATACTATTCTTGTCATGTAAATATCGATTTAAAATGAATACTAAACTATATTTGAGTAAAGGACAGCTTAATGAAGCGTCCTGTTTCTAATCAAGTGCATCTTCCATCTGGACTACAAATTAATAAACCAATCTTGTTTCATACATTAATATATATATATATAGGACCAGATGGGATGGCATATATACTATATATGAATCTATGGGACTAGTTTTGTCGATGAGATTGAAAACCAGATGCTGATAAGTGTATAGTTGATGTGTGGTTGAGTAGATAATACGTAAAGGACCATAAATATCACAAAATGATGAAAGAAAAAGATAGAGAGAATTGTTGAAAAATCCTTATTTCAAAATTTATTGCCCAAAATTACCTGAAATTTATTTAATAACCCAGATGTGACTCTTTTTAAACCTTATGCAAAATAAAAAAGACTCATGTTATCTCGTTTTTATATAAAAATACTGTTGAAAGTACGTTTGATTTTAAAAATGTTTTGTCAAACAAACCCAATATTTACATAACACAAATAGCTTAATACGTGTTGTACGGTACACAACTAAAATTACGCCCGTTGAAAGGACCTGAATGCTTGAATATCTTGACAAATAAATTTTGACGTGATAGTTAGAATAAATAAGGTTAATTAAGGATTAAAACCTTACAAGTACAGAAAATTTACGTTAAAAAACTAATAGCTATTGTATCTAATAATACTCGAATTTGAATCGATATAATGAAAAATTAGATAATTATATATGTTAAAAAAAGAGAGAGAATAAGAAGAGCACATAGTTTTTGGAAAATGGGATAGTGGATAATAATGAGTAGGGCTTGCTTTTGGTCAACAAACACGGGATGCTACTCCGGGGGACAGGTTTTCTGGTTTTACTTAACTCCCACTCAACACGTTTTCTCATTTTCATTATTATTTTTTAATTTCCAACATAATTATATGTATATTTATTTATTTATATACCCCACCCTCCAAAGAAAGCATAAGCTAGTGTATATGTATGATATCTATGAAACATATATCTCAAAATTGGTTACCCTCTTCTTGGTTTAATTATAAACATGCGTATGCTTTCCTACAATTTCATTGCTTAGTTACAATTAATATTATGTCTTAAATAATTAAATGAAAAATTGGTATTTACATATGCGCATGCATGAAACCCCCAAAAAAGATTAGAATAATATCCTCAACTTGTGACTTAAGAGAAATATATCAGTACCGGTATATATAAGAAGAAAAATGCTTTAGTTAGATTCTTTATATTCATTATATCTAAGTTCTTCACTAATCACATGTGATCACTTGATTTATTTTTAAAATATTATCATTTAATTATAAATTAGTATAAAAAATAAGACGCATAATCATGTTTGTAATTGAAAAATTTAATACAATGAATATAAAAAATTTGATATAATGACTATCCTATATGGAAAATTTTGATAATATAAGAAGATAGATATAAGAGTAAATATAGATGGCAGATGCTAGCTATAGGGAAACAAAATAATGAATTAAAGCAAAAATAAGAATAATGATGATGATCATAAAAAGAAGGGAAGAGCTGGAGGACATACCCCCAAGGGACATCTCCAACGAGCATCCAGTCACCATCTTTGTCCTCATAAATGGGAACGTGTTCGCTTTTGTCTCCATTCTTCAACGCCTCCTCTGTTCAAGTCATTAACTAATTATAATTAAACTCCTTAATTTTATTAATCCATTATTAATATAATCCACCAAATTAATCAATTTCTTCTTTGCCTCCAAGTCAAGTGTAGTGATGATATGATCATGCATATGTAATATGCAATACATGTACACACACATACACACACATATATATGCTCTTTGTTCTGACATGCATACATCTCCCTACTTTCCCAAAAATTGTTATCCTACCTTTAATTGGTTGTTTCTTTTCAGGTTAATTATTTAATAATTCGTAATATTAAACGATTATATGATCGATATTTAATTAGTAGTCGTCAGGTTCTCTCCATACTAAATAAACACCACAATTTAACTGCTACAATTACATGAAATCTATGTTCTCCATATCCACCATATGTACATCATTATTATCAAAAGAAAATAAAAATCAGAGATTAATTAATCATGATTATAAACCTACTAATTTTGCATGTCCTTTAATATTTCTTCATATCCATATACAATTAGGTTGGGCTATACATTAGATGAAAATGGAAATAAACTTATAGGTCAGTAGCATGAAAGATCTCATGTAAGTGAAATATCTCTCAGGTTCGATCTCATCACTCAGGCTATTAGTGCCTAGCCTATACAAAAATAAAAAAAAAATTGGAAGAAGAGGAGGAGGAGAAGGAACTCACTGATTCCATAGCAACCAAAAAGCTTTTCCAAGGCAAAAGCAAGCTCAGAGTAAGCCTTGAGCTTTTCCAAATCAATTTTGCGTAAGAAAGGAGCCCCATCCATGCTCACTTTCACGTACATTTTTGACCCTTCATTGTTGTTCATGCTATTCTTCCTCCGATATGAGCACACCGGAGGCCACCCCACCACCTTATTCCTGTCATCACCACCACCCTCTGACGAGCTATTCTGATAATCCCCTCCGCCGCTGCCTCCATCGTCTCCGCCATCCTCCTGATAATCATGAGCATCAATCTCCGAGAACAGCCTCTTCTTCTCATTCTTCTTCTTCTTCTCTCCCTCCCTCACTGGAAGACCCAACCTCAGCTCTGTGATCTCAAGCCCCAAACCACCATCTTTCTCCATCATCAGAATTTTCTCTCTTCTTTCCCAGAAAAAAAAACTTCAACTTTTCT
Source organism: Vachellia pachyceras (assembly GCA_025593235.1). Taxonomy (NCBI): domain Eukaryota; kingdom Viridiplantae; phylum Streptophyta; class Magnoliopsida; order Fabales; family Fabaceae; genus Vachellia; species Vachellia pachyceras. The sequence goes on from JANTPZ010101823.1 coordinate 12,036, forward strand.
CACTATAGGACGATTCACAGAGAATATGTATATATACACGTATATATCGGTGTAATGAAGAGATCAATTAGGGTGTAAGTAATATAATGGAAAGAGAGTGGGTGGGTTTATATATATATATATATATGTATATGTACATATATAGATATATAGAGAAAGTGAAGTTAATTAGGACATAGTGGGGGCAGTGACAGGTAAAGTGATGGGTTAGTGGTCGGTCACATGAGAAACAAACGTAGGAACGAGGGCGTTTAATTTGGGAGGGTGTACCCCACAAGGGCACCAATAAAGGGAAGCATTATAAGTTGGATGTGGGGACAGCATCGCACGGCTCTTCTTCATCCTTTGATTTGGTCAGATTTGATCTTGTCCGACTGATTAGCTGACTTGGTAAACACGCCATGTGGTTTGCTTGATTATGAGGAAGGACCTCTTTGCCATAAATTATGTTACAGCAAAGGTCACCGTATATATATGTATATATAATGGGATGTCACTTGATTTCTTTTTTCTTTTTAAATATTTTGTAGGAATTAATAAACATGCATTTCATTCTGCTTTTCTTTTCTTTTTAAAATCCCAATAATTACATGCCCATCTAATTTCGAGGCATTTGATCCAAGAAAAACATGGTATCTAGCTAGCCTTTTGTAAAAGATAACTATATACATTAAGTTATTTGTGCGTGTGTCACACACACAAACACACATCACATGTGTGTCTATACACATTCGTTAATTTTAAAAAATAAAATAAAATTGTGAGAAAGTAACACTGAGGCAGTGCTTGGGAATTCCGTTGGGAAAAAGGAGTTCCGTTGGGAGAAGGGAGTTTACAGATTCCTAGATGGTTTTACGTATTTCAAGATGGTTTTTATGGATTTTGAGATGGTTTTGTCTCAACTTGCGTGTACCGTTTGGGGAACGAAGTTCCCAAACAAGCACTGAATGAATGGAATCAAGGTTTTTTCCAATTTATATCTTAATCAAAATTAGATATATAAGATCCCAATTTAATAAGAATAATATTATTTTTAGCATCACTACGTTATTTTTGTGGGTTTCAAGTAAATGAGTTCTCATTTTTCCTTTCCTTTAATATATATTATAAAAATTTTAACAAGTCACACTATTTATAAATTTTAGGCTTAACATAAAATTTAGATGAGTTGAGTTCTAGTGATTTGTTAAAACTATAACATGCATTAGATAGTGCTTACAAAAGTATTTATAAATCCATCACCAACAAAATCTTTATATCACTACTAAAATTCCGTCGCTAAATAACTATTTTTCGTCGTTAAAACGAGGGTCGTTAATATTTTTTGTCGTTAAATGTAAATTTTGTGATGAAAAATAGCCATTTAATGATGAATTTTTCCGTGGTTAAATGATATTTTTCTGATAGTTAAGTGTCGCAATGTTTATTGTTATGGTTGATGATTTTTTTAATGTGGTCGTAGTCTATCACACGTACGTGTGAGGGGAGAGGGGGAAGGGCAGTACTAATTGGGGAGAGAAGACCCTAGAGAGAGAGAGGACCAAAATGAAAAAGCAAAGGATAATGATCAGTCAAAACTTGGAAATATACCAAAGTTAACACAATAGGCGCACACCATGTTTGCCTCTCTCACACGCCTATTAATTAAACCAGGCCACCTGGTCTTCATTATACTCACCCCTTTTACCTTTTACTAATTCAAATCATAATTAACATTGATCCCTCTTTAAACACCCACTTTTAACATTAATCTTTCCCTTTTCCCCATTACAACCTACCATCAACTTTACTTCTTACACACTTGCACACACTAACCTAATTTATAGGAAAACAAATACCCCATTACCTTCTTTTTATAAGTAATAACTATTTAAATCACGTAAAATTAATTAACGGTTAAAATTAGTTAAAAGTAATGAATGTGTAAGAGGTATAACTTTCTCTCTCCAAATATACACTTATTTATTAGGATTGTGAATGAGAGAGAGAGAGAGAATTGGTAGATAAAATGGATGAGAAAGACATGTAACATAATTAATCAAGGGTAAAAATAAAAGTGTATTAAATTCTTAAACAAGGTAAAATTGTTGTTTATATATATATATATATATATAGGACCAAGTCTTGAGAGATAATGTTGCTTACAAATATGATAGGAGAGAGTAATATTGCTTTCAAATATGAATCACTTCAATTAATTTATCATAATTAAGAAATGACAGCTGAACTATTAAATTTATCTTAATTTTTTTAAAAATAATTAACTATATTAAATGAGAATTTAAGGTTGAGAAAAAAATGTAAGAAACCATCGTAAAAGCATTAATATCGGGTAAAATTAATAAATACGCATTAATTGTTCTTCAAAGAATATTTAGGACTAATAATTTTTCTAAGGTAATTTATATTATGGAGAAAAGTATAAAAGTAACATCTTTTGTTATTCTTCACCCACTTTCCTCTGTCAATTCGATTGGTGATTTGTAGTAATAGAACTTTTAATTTCCTATTCTTTTTACGGAAAGCACTCCCATATTCATAACATCGATCTCAATTACTGCTTCACCAACCTAATTTGACTTTTCTTTGTCTTGTTCAATGTATAATGTTCTACGCTTTTCATTGGAGGTTTCATATTATACAATGTTCAATGAATTGAATGAATCTTGAGGTTTGCGTGATAGTCATTAAAAAGTTTCTTACATAAATTTACGCTAATGGTTCTAACGGTAGACAGCTCGATCAAAAGCATATAACCTCATAAGATACTTTATTTTTGTTTCTTATTCTTTTTCTCATGGTGATTAAATCTGTCATCCTTGTGCTTAACTTGATATAGTGTGGATTTGATCGCAATCATGTCAAGATAAAATAATTATTCATGTGCATGCACTTTAGAAGTATAAATCATTTTCAAATTTGATATGGTCAAAGTCTCAAAGATAAACAACCCTTGAGCTACCCCCAGTATTTCCATAACCAAGCAACTTAACAATATTAATTAACCACAAGTGTACATGTGTTTGTGTGTATGTGGTTGGCATCTTGATTCTTAACTTCAGGGTGAGTTGGCATGATATGGTAAATACAACGAATAAGGCTCAAAGACATGACATCTCCATTATCATATATACATTTGCTGATTCCTCTGGTTACGTTAGATTTACGATCCTATCAAATATACATGCCATCTAAACAACCTTTAAAACAAAAACAAAAGGTCATTGAGGTTAGAATCGGAATATACTTTACCAATATGAGTTCGTGATAGTGAAAATGGGTTTTGGCTCTTTTAATACAAGAGTTCGAATTCAATTGTCTTTAGGAATGCTTGGAAGAACCATTTGGAAGAGTTACTTCTAATAAAGTAACACAATGATCAAATCTGATCTAGTCAAATAGCTACATAAAGAAAGAGTCAGAATATACTTTTTTTTTGAGTGAGAGAAAACTCCCCTACTAGTCTTGGATTCTTTTGAACCCAGACTAATCCGGGGTCGCCCCGTAAGGGACTTCCTAGGATTCGAGCCCTAGACCTGGTGGGTACGCGGTGCCTTGCCTTCCCCTTGTCAACCAGTCGGATCAACCCTCCTGGGCGAGTGAGAATATACTTTAGGATCATCCATGTAACTATTAATATCAAAAAATTCAAAATTGAATATAACACACACCTGTGTGTGTGTGTGTATTACATCTTATCCCTTGCGCGTGGCTTTGGTGCTGGATATCTAAGAGTCATGAAACTGTTGAAGATGATATATGAAGCAAAACGCTTTATTATCTTTTTGCATAATGATGTCTTTGTTTTTCCTCTCATTTAATTAATCCTTTTAGATCTCATAAGTTTTGAAGATCACAATCAATCACGTCCTTTGTTGGCAACAGAATCAAAATCAAATTTTCTGGCTCTCAAAAATCAACCCCAATCAGCCTCTTCGTTTGCTGAATATATATATATATATAATCATGATAATAATTTCATTATCTAAGAAGTATACTTCAAATTCGACCCACACACACACACTATTTGGGTTCAAATGTAAATGAAATTTCTCTAAAAACCTAAAGAAATTTTATTTTTATAATAGGCGCAGTACTTCTTTAATTCTATGTGACAGAATTCATGCGTACCTATAAATGCTGAATTACGAATTTGCAGATACCTATGTAATCTTTGGATCACAAATTGTCTTAGACCCAAAGAACAATATTCACAGCAAATGCATAGAGAAAAAGAAGAGAGAAGAGGAGGGAGTTTTCCGTGCATCTTGCATCTGTCTCTTGCAGTTAGTGGGTATTATCCTTTATTAAATGAAAGGATCACAACTACCCATCACAAAACTGTTCATACATAAATCCAATTTAATTTTCAAATTCAAATTTTAAGGAAATTACAACTTTGTCCCTCATTAACGCTTTTGCCTCAAAAAGCGTTTTGGACCTAATCCATTAAGGGTGTCCCATATTTCAACAGTATGCAATCTAACTTCTACTACATGTAAAATCAATCTAACTCACCTAAAAACCTATCCTTAGTTACTGTGTTGGACAATAAATTTTGCTACCGACATCCCCCCAAAGCATTTTTACCTTCATCTATCATGTTAAGATACTTATGGCCAACGTACATACATACCATAATCATAAACGATCTTGCGAATTCAAAATGATGTGAAATTATAGTGAGCCTCATCATTTCAAATGCTGTATATTCAAATCATAGCATGTGCCAGCCGGTTTGGGGAGCGTTATATCTCAATTGGGATCTCTTTGTAGCACAAGAAGCGAACATCGATCAACGTCGTGTGTGTGTGTGTGTGTGTGTATGAGGAGAAGAAATTAAGATTAATATCAAAGCATTCATTATTAGACTAAATTATGCATCAATGTTTGTTTGAAACAAACATGTAATCATACATGATCAAGGCCTCAAGGATTTTTTTTCCTAATAATAATTAAACTCGTACAATGATAACGCATTATGATTCAAAAACATTATTCACAATAAACCCTATTTTTACTGCTGTACTCATATATTTCTACTTATAATTTATTTTCATCATGTTTTACTTTGATAAAAAATTTTAAACATCATTAACTCTATCTTAAAATTGAATAATCACTACCAGAAAAATTTCATTTAGTGACGAAAAATCTATCGTTAAATGGCTATTTTCCGTCACTAAAATAAGGGTCGCTAATATTTTCCGCAGTTAAATGAAAATTTTCTGATGGAAAATAGCCATTTAGGGATGGATTTTTCTGTCTCTAAATGATATTTTTATGGTAATGAATTTTCAATTTAATCCATATTTAATATACATTAAAGTATCATATGAGAATAATGCAAACATAATAATAAATTATGGATAAAATTGTACATTCATGTAAAAGATTAATGATGTAATTTATAAATAGTAAAAAAAAATTCACACACACACACTCTCTCTCTTTTTTAAATTGGATTATATATATTATATCCTAATGTGAATTCCAAAAGATGGATTGATCTTTAATTTCAGTTTGCATTTAGTTATGTCAGGTTTTGTTGCTCCATGATTGATGTAGTTGGACCAATATGAATATTCAAATCTTATTAGTTGCACACCCACATTGTTTGTGTATATATATAAACCTTGATGCATGCATGTACTTGGGTCAGTAATAAATAATGATTTAATTAATTAATATTTTAAACCCCAAGCTTAAGTGAATATTGTCCAACATTTGTCAGAAACAGAGAATTTAAATAAATCAACTTGTTGGGTGATACATTGGTAAGTCAAGTATATGCATGGGAAGTCAATCAGTGATACTATGATTAATTTAATTGAAGGAGATATATACAGTCGATCATGGCTCCATTTGATAAAGCTTCTCAGGAGTCTAAAAGCACGTTCGACAGTGTTTTTCAGCAAAACGAGATGATCTCCTTCACATATTTATCTCGGCTTACGTAAAAGTAATTCTCTACCGCTTTTCCAAACGAGCCCATGATGGTTGGGGACCTTAAAGCTGATAACTAAGACATTTCAGACTTTTAGCACATGCTTCTTTACATATCCTCAAATTAATTATTAATCACAATTAGTTGGTAATCACAAGGCATAAACACATTATTGACCTGAAAAATGCCTTTTTCCCACACCAATTCCTTCAAGCTTTTTTATTTGCCAATCTTTAAAAAAAGGAATTTCCTGCTTCCACATGCCATATTCATATTGATCTATTAATATATAAAGTTAAAAACTATAAAGTGCGTCTCATTTTTGCATAAAGTTTGAAGTGATTTATTTTGTTTTACGGCTTTTGAATTTCCTATTCTTATAATTTAATATTATTATATATTTATTTTGATAAGAAATATAAAAAACAGAACTAAATTGAAAGAACTTAGTCGCATTAAAATAAGGGACATTGACACATAAGTCCCATGTAAGCAAAATAATAATTAAAAGGTCCCAAACATTCAAATATTTATTCTCAGGTCCCATGGGACCATTTGGTAATATATTGCAGTTCGTAAAAGTCTGAAATGCCTTCAAGTTGAAAGAGATGCACATCTCTTTCCTTCACATTTTTTTAGATTCATCGGCATTCTTTCTGCACCAGAAAGCTAACTTCCTCTGCTACCAGATCCATTCGCCTTCTCCTTCTTCCACTCTTGGAGACTATCATGGTTTCTCTTTCTTTGAGAAAATTTGAAATCCTGGCTCCATCACAGATTTTGGCTCCATTTCCACTCTCTTCATCGGACTAGCCTATGTAGGAGTGTGGAGGCAATTGAAGAGCTTTCTTAGCTATTGGATTCTATGCAGCAAGCTACCGCCGTCCTTGCCGATGATGTTGATGCGACGACGCCCAGTAGGCGGCCTTCCACATTTCTCAATGTCGTCACACTAGGCAATGTCGTAAGTTCCTCCATCCATATGTCGATGCATACTTTTTTGTGTATCAATGCGTGGGTTGTAAATTTATGGATCCAGTAGTTGGTCGCTAGTTTTTTATTTTAGGATGGGGAGTTTGTTTGCATGAGAAGTTTTGTGGGGAATGGGGATTTAATGCTTGCACGAGAAAGTACAGTTCATGAGAG
>JANTPZ010101824.1:0-11173 GCA_025593235.1 Vachellia pachyceras
GCGGAACCGCCACCGAGAGAGAGTGAGAGAACATCCACTCCATCCTCGATGGCCCGATCCATGCCCGCGAGAATGTCGGACGCAAAGCACCCGGTACTCCAGCAAACCTTGTAGGCAGCGACACGCGCTTGTGGGGCCATCCCACGGGCGGTTCCACTGGCATAACCGAGCAGGCTGGCATTAGCGACGGGGGACCCAGCCGCTGTACTTGCGGTGTGAGTGCCATGTCCGTCTCGGTCACGGGGCGACACAGCTTCCTTTTCTCTCCTCATGTAACTGCCACCGGAAGCCATGTGGAAGCCCCTGGAGAAGCTACGAGCGCCAATGAGCTTCTTGTTGCAGAGCGATTTGTTGAAATCGGGACCCGATTCACACTCTCCACGCCACCGGGTGGGGATCTCGGGCATTCCGGTATCGTCGAAGCTCTTAGATTCGGGCCATACACCCGTGTCGAGAATGCCAATGATGACATCGTGGGAAGCCTGTTCAAGTGCCAGAGTGTTGTGGCCCTGCCACGAGCCAGATTGGGTGTCCAGACCCAGGAATTTCGGGGTCCGAGTGGTGTGAAGTGTGTAGACGGTGTCTTCGTAAACACCGAGAACGAAATCGGATCCTCGGAGAGCGTCGGCTTCAGAAGCGTCGAGGGAAGCAGCGAAGCCATTGTAAGCAGAGGTATACGCATAAAGCAGAGAATCGGAGCCAGAAGAAGAAGAAGAAAGGGAGAGAGACTGGAGATTGGCAGAGTACCAATCACGGGCAGTAGGATAGAGGGAAGGCCTGTCATGGTGTTTCATGTGAACAATGTAAGTCTTCTTGGCCATAATTGAGGAGAGGCCAAGGAGGAGGAGGAGGAGGAGGAGGAAGAGGAAGGAAGAGGGGGCCACGGAAGCCATGGCTGGTGCTGGAGGGAGGGAACGTGGGGGTCTGGGGGAAGTTTGAGTGGAGAGAGTGGAGCATACGGTGGCTAGACTAAGTGGTTTAAATAAAGGGCTCGTTTGGATGGGACAATTGATGAGAATGGAAATGAATGGAAGAGAATAGAAAGGAAGATAAAGTAAAATTTTAAATTTATTTGAGTGACATGCTTGCTATCTGTCGGAATGAAAAATTATTTGTTTTCACGCTTTGAATTTGATTAGTTTGCAACGTGTGTTTGACAACCAATTTTTAGAGTTTAAAAATGCATTTTAAACTCATTTATATATTATAACGTTTAATAAATATACTCTGAATCTAACGTTTATCTAAATATAAATATATTTTAAATAAAATGTATCCTTTCAATTGTTTTTTTAAACGGGCTTTTGAGTCTTCTCTAATCACAACATGAAATGTTTATGTCTCGGTTAGATTGTCCTAAATAGTAGCTTAACGTGTTCAAGTAGCAATTTGTAATTTTTAGGCTGTGATTTAGATTTTCCAGCATAGATGAAAATGAGTTTCCAATGTTTTGTGCAGAAAAATGACTTCCCATGGAGGATGGAAGAGTCGACACTGCCGGAAAATCCGTCGCTGGAAAATGTGCGAATCAAACAGGCGCACAATGGAGCTTTTCCCTTCCGCGATCGAAACAAATTTTGAGAGGCAGATGCTGTTGTCGTGGTTATAATGAAATGGGGCCTCACCCTCTCTCTCTCTCTCTCTCTCTCTCTCTCTCAAAAACACCCTCGTGCTTTCTGAAAACAACACCATAGGCCATAGCCATGTCAGAATGGCTTTTAAGTTGGACTTGGGGTTCCAATTCATCTTCTGGGTTTTTTTTTTGGTTAAGGTCTCTTTCATTAATTTGCGATGCTGTAGTACACGGCTTTGTTTGGATAGCCCGTTGAAAAAATGGACACAGATTTCGAGGTAGTTTATGTGAGAGGAAAAGTGTCTCGGTAAACGCACTCGTTATGCCAACGGCTTACCAAACGGAGCTATAGACGACATCTTGTTTATTTTCCTAGACATTGAGCACGCATCTCGAAATGAAGCCATCAGAAGTCTATGGCATGAAAGCAGATAGAAGAGAGGATGGATGGATTTGGGTGGGAGATTTATTTTAGATGATTAAAGAATTGAGAGGATGATATGGAGGGATGGAATGGAATCTTAGTGATCTGCAGAGTCACATGAGGAATATAGGGAGGTGATTAAAGTAAGTAATTTTGGGGGAAGAGACAGACATGTGAAATAAAGAGGGAGAGGACATAGACGCGTAGAGGCAGATGGGTCCCTCATTCATCATCTTTAGGATTTGGAATCTCCATTTCCCAATTCCCTTCCTCAAGTCCGTCTTGTTCTCTCATATACACAAGACCTCGTATCTACGTGTTGCAAATGTTTAGGACGTTCCAATGATTAGAACAGGGAGTTCTCTCTTTCATTGCAAATAAAAACTCACCCATCACCTGCGGTTCTCTCTTTTATTAATGGTCCCATTTGGTAACATTTTTTAGGAGTCCAAAATTCTGTTTAACGGTATTTTTTTATAAAACAAGATAATTATCTTTATGTATTTACCTTGATTTATCTAGCATTTCTCCACCGTATTTTTAAACGGAGCCAATGACTTGTATGAATAGGCGTTGAGCCATATATTGCGAAAGGGATAGGAGTATGGTAGTGGGAATAGCGACTGTGATATGATTGGGCTTTTTATGTAGCGAAAGCGAAGCGATGAGGGGCGAATATGCATGAGGGGGATAAGTTTAGTTTAGAAACGTTTAACTTTCACCCAAAAGTACATTCAACAGTATTTTTTCACAAAACGAAATAATCTCCTCCACATATTTACCTCGATTTACATAAAAGTACTTCCATGCTGTTTTTTCAAACGGATGTGGTCAGTGGTCATGACGCAAATTAAGGGACGGCAAGGCGGGCATGGAGGGGAACGGCTCCGATGATTGTGCATTTCAGGTGGCCTCCCACCGCTTCAAACTTCTAACGAGTAGGTCACCCACCGCATCCAATTCTCTATTTTTGTTCACTTCCCAATCCCTTTCTTCCTGCTGTTTCTCTGTAATTCATGATATAACTATAAAAATTGATTAAAAAATAAAATCCCGTAAACTCTCACGATTCTGTTCGCATCTCTAACCCTGGATTTATTATGACTAGCATTGCTTGGACTTGAAGCCAAGGGAACATATTTAGCTAAATTTCACATAAAAAAGGTTTTGGCCCAAAAGGGGGATTTAAAATTAAAATTAAAAAAGAGAGGTTCATAATTGACCCCTTTAATTAAAGCGTGCCTAACATGGGTGATAAATGATGAAATTAAGAAAAAGGGTTTGTTCTGCTGGGGCCTTAGGGTGGTAAAAAAAAAAATGAAAAGTGAAAGTGAACACATTGATAAGCACCCGCAAGGTAACATGATTAAAGTACAAGTTACTGCTTAACATGTTGAAAAGATTGCAGCCACCCTAACAAAGTTAGCAACAATAATCAAAAGAGATCCAGCAAATACAGAAGGTTCTTCATATCAAAAAAGAAAATTAAAGTTACACCGGTGCCTTTTCTTTCTTTCTTTTTTTTTAGTCCAAATGTCAATGGGCCCGTTTAACAAATTGCCATAAGCCACTTATAAGTGCTTATTCACATAAGCCGAGGTAAATATGTGGAGGAGATTGTCTCGTTTTGCGGAAAAGTACTGTTAAACGTGCTTATGAAAATAAACTCCACCTTCCCAAACAGAGCCAATGAACACTGCCAATGAGACTCCATCGCTGTCTCTGTTTCAAAATTAGTCTTTAACCGCCATAGATTTAGTAGAAAAGGTTAGCCTCTATTGATGTGGTGGAACTCAATTTTGAATCCCCACAAATAATTTGGATTCATGTGTAATTCCCTTTTAAAAACGGAAGATACACACATATATATATATATATATATATGCGGTGGAGTGTGAGCATGAGTGTGTGAGACGTGCAACCAGGAAAAATGTTAGGTGTATTAGTAGATGTGCACAATACAAAAGAGAAGAGCTAACGTGAGGAGAGCGCGCGGCGAACTAAATTGAACATGTTGGAGGCAATTGATTTGTTTAGTGGAGGTTCAGAAAAGTTAAACGTACGTTTAACGGTGTTTTTTTGTAAAACGAGATAATTTTTTTTATATATTTACCTCAACTTATATAAAAGTACTTCTCTGCTGCGATCTTAAACGGGTACAATATATAATAACATAGTGCGAGTTAATTAATAAATGAGCCCCAAAAAAGGGGTGGGGGACGACGAGAAAGGTGGCAACTTTTCTGGTGTGTGTGTATATATATAAATTCCCACTCGCTCAAAAGCGTTTCGGCGAGTGACTCTGCCACTAAACAGGGCAGAGCGAGCACATTGATTGAATTACATATAATAATGAGCGAGCAGCGTAATGGAGAGACCCAAAAGCTATCGTTGCTTAAGGATAAAGAAACAATAGAAAGTGGAGGAGGAGGTATATACACTGTTCGAAAATCCGGTTCGAACCGTCCGATCAGACTGGTGAACCGTTGAACCGACGGATTGGCCGGTCCGAATCATAGTCAACCCGGTCAACAAGTTGACTCGGCGTTGACCGGGTCAACTCGGCCGGGTTGATGTTAACTCGCCCAACCCGCCGAGTTGGGCGGGTTATATTTTTTTTTGGGCCAGGACCCAAAACGGTGCCGTTTTGGACGCACGAGAGACCAGAACAGAGAGTTTTTTGGCAGGGAAGATCATCTCTGTGTTCGCCGGGGAAGACTCCAGCATGACTTTCAGCAAGCTGATGGACAATAGGATCGACGACGCCAGCGGGGCTAGTGTCAGCATCGTTGGCTCATGTTTTTGCGTCGTTCGTGTGCTTTCTCTCGCCTCTCTGCTTCTGTGTTGCTGAGAGGAATGAATGGGGAAGGAAGAATGGAAGTCATCGCATATCCTCGTTCTCGATTTTCTCCTTGGAGCCGTCATTGTTCACTCACTGTTCACGGTTGACTTTCACTGTTACTGTTCATGTCTCCCAATTTCACCAAATTCCCAAAATTTAAATGATAATGACTTTGATTAGTAGATTCTCAAATTTAATGATGATGGCTTTGATTTGTAGATGATAGAATCTACTATTTTGAACTTTTGATATATGTATTAAAATGTTAGAACTTTGATTAGTACATGGATATTTGGATTCCTAATGTATAGATTGTTATTACAAATTAATTTGTAATATTTTTATATAGCCGGGTCGACCCCCGGGTTAACCCCCGGTTCGACCCCGGTTCGACCTCTGACCCTTGACCCAGTATCTCGGCCGGTTCGTTATCCGGTCCGATTTTTTGAACCTTGGGTATATATGGCTGGCTAGGTGTCAAATAGTTTGAGTAATCAATCATATCACACCATGGCTTTGAGTAGCTGGCCGTCTCAACAAAACAAACCATATATATATAACTCTACTGGGGAATATGATGTTTTAACCTTTTTGGCTATGTCAGCTATCCTTTTAGTAAAGATAGGGTGTGAAAAAGGGTGATAAATCAGAGAGCTCTGCAACTCTTGAAACGAGGAAATCTAAATCTGAGTACAAACTCTGCACTCACACACTCACCAGTTCAAATTCTACTGCTGGTATGTTTTGAGCATCTCACTAGCCCTTGTTATTATTAGTCGCATGAGGAGAATATCACAATTAACAGAGTTGGCTTCCTCACGTCCTCTGTTCAAAACTTGAGCTATCATCCATCACTACGTGTATTCCTGTCAGAAAACAAAAATAATTCCACCATTTTTACTGAACAGCGTAGGGTTAATTGAACTACATGTTCTCATGCTAATTTAAAAGCGTACCTTTTTAAGCCTGACGAATGCTACATATGTAACTTGGTTGGTTTACTGAGATCATCAGATTACTGTATAATATTCCCATGCGCCTTTAATTATAAAAGAAGTAGGGGCGTAGAATAGAGTCCACAATTTTTAAGTAGGGGCTTGGCTTTGGAGTATTCTGGATGCTGTCTGGGTCCTTGAAGTGATTTTACGAGGGAAAGAAGTGGGTCTGAGACTTGGGCATAGACTGTGTGTTGAGCCCTTTTTGGGGTACAAAAGGCCCATTGGATGACACAAACAAAACATTCATTCCACTTTCAATCTTGAAGGAATCTCTCTCTCTCTCTCTGAAATCTAATATGGGCATCAACGGTTAGTTGGATCAAGTGGTAAGCAATTTATTTCAACTTAAGTAAGGTCTTAAGTTTGAGTCCTTGTGTATGCAGTAGCCACCATTGGAAAACTCACACACCATTTCCAGGTGCGCGATACTGGTCGGGTTTGATTAATCGGGACGAAACTTTGGATACAGAAAAAAAGAAATCTAACACGGCAAATAGCAACCGGCGAGCATGTTAACTTGCAAGAGTAAACTAGTATATATCATTGTATCCGCAAAACTCATGAACAGTACTGCTCCATTCTTAGACCCAATGGTGCTCCCTTTGTCACTGGATCACTCTTATTTAAACCAAAAAAAAAACACCAGCCAGTGGAAAAGAAAGGAAATTAAAGGCGCATCATAAGTGCCGCCAAGAGGACGATGAACTGACCGTGTAAACGCTACTTCTTATCTCTGCTATGTTCACTTTGGTTTCCTGTTTGCAGAATCTGACACATTGCACTAGCTTCTGCTGCGTTATCTTGTTCGTCAGTTAGGGGTATGAAGAAAGCAAGAGAGAAGAGAAGACGCAAGAGGATAAAAAGCTGAGAAAGAAAGGGGCAGATGAGAATAACGTGGGGCAATCGAATAAATAAATAAACAAAGAGACGCCGAAGTCAGAAAGCGATGGGGAAAATAGAGTAATTAACTATTTTTTTCCTGTGGCTCTCCCCTCACCACTGACCACGTGTCTTTGTACTTTTCTTAATTAATTACCCTACTTTCCCTATGGCTTTCTCATTCCCTGCCTTTCTGTTTATTTATTTTTTCATTTGCCCCACATTATTCTCTGATTTTTATGCAAATAATTAATTACTCTATTTTTCCCATGGCTTTCTCACTTCTCTCTCATGTTCATCGTTGTCCTCTACCCTCTCTCAGTTTCGTCATCTCTTTAGTTCAATAACCTAGAAATTTTTTTATCTCTTCCTCTCTCATTCCCACTCTCCTTCGATGAATCACTCCTAAGGGGTAAAGCCATAAAACTATATTATTATTTGGAAAATATGAAAATTGGAAGTTACTTTTGTCGTTAATGATGAAATGCACTTGTAGATCGCAATCTCGCTTATCATCTCTCGCTCACCTGAGTGAGTCTCAATCTTTTAATTATTTTTTGATTATATTTAAAAAAGTCTGTATTTATTGTTGAAGATGTTTTGAAGTTATAAATTTATATTTGGCTTGTTAATATAGATTATTTGAATAAATTCAAATCTTAAAAATAAATTTATATAATAAAAATTTCAATAATTAATTATATAAATACAAAAAAGTTGAGGGGCATGTTATCATTTACTCACCAGCAACTCTACCACCCAGCTCCGCCCTGCATGGGATTAGACACAGGATCCCCCCAACCCACCATAACTGTTGCTTCACTGTCGTTTAGCGATGGACGGTTGTGATTTGTGAAAACTGGCTCTTGGAGTGGCCTTTTTAAAAAACTGAAACAAAAGACAAAAATTATTATCCTTTGTTGACCTTGTAAAAAGAAAATTGTATTCATGTAACATTAATCAATACCATCAGCGTCAACTTAACATAAAAATTTTCCCATGTTCTGGCAAAAAAAAAACATTTCCCATGATTGTAGTACTGTAAAAATATATAATATGCTTTAATTTGTGAAGTAATTTAAATTGTATACAGAGATGAAAAATCACCATTTAAAATTATAAGGACTGCATTTAAAATTCAATTAAAATATAAGTTTCAAGTATAATAATATTAAACATGTTAGAAGTGATAATGCTCGGTATAATGTCAGAAAAGAACGTTTATGCAAATGAGACAAAACTCTTTTCACATATCTACATTGGATCCATTTGAGAACACGGTAGAGAAATACTTTTACGTAAGTCGATGTGAATATATGAAGGAGATTACTTCATTTTACGGAAAAACATTGTTCAACGTGTGTTTGAAAAGCCGATATGCATTGCCAAACGAGGTCATTATCTATCATAAATCATGTTAAAAAAAAGTAGTTTATATCAATAATTAAATCTACCCAATAATGTACTACTCTGTCGGTATGAATATGTTTTCATTAAACATGACAAACAAACAGGCGCCATACTTCTAGACTTTTATGTTCATAATTTAACCACCCGCCTCCCCAAAACAAAAAAAAACATATTTTATGTGTAAAAGTCTTGCCACCAAAGCCTATCTACCATAGGGCAAGACTTTAACGGAGTTAATGCATGTAATTTAGAATTTTCAATTCCTTTAAATTATTAATACTTACAATATTTAAATTTTTGAAAAATGTACAATACTATCTCTTCATCGATTTTAGAAAGGTGCGTGGTATCTGAAAAAAAAAAAATCTCAGTTGTAATTATCCACAGGAAAAGATATCTAATTTTGAATACACACATGTATTTTTTTTAATAATTATGACTAAAGTAAAAAGTAATTAGTTGCATCAGGGCATATATGATTTCGATCTACAGCTCAGCAACGAGAGGGTTTAGTCCGTCAAGTGGTCCTGTGGCTGTGGTCTATATAACACATGTCACGTTGTCATTTTCCTCTAAACTTTGATTACGGAGCGGAACTCCATTCTCAATCTCATATTATGAATAATATCATATATTATTAGTAAATGTGTATGTTTAAAAATTTGTTAAAAGAAAGGAGTTTACAGATTTAAAAAAAAATTTACGGAATTCTAAAAAAATTTACAAATTTCAAATTTTTTTTACGAATTTCAATATGCTTTTTACGAATTTTAAGATACTTTCTATCTTAACTTACGTTCATAATTAAGGAAAGATTTTTCAAACATGCTCTAATTCATTTCAAGCTTTCGGCCCACTCCTGATCTTTCTTATTTCTCCATTGGTCTCTCCTGCTCTTTTTTTCTGGTGTTCTAAAATCAGTAACACTTTCATGCCGTCATGTCCATTGATCTTAATAGTGGTGAACTCACATCCTGATTTAGGGGTGTAAATTATTTTTTTTAAAAAAATGACAATACAATTTTGAAGTGGGCTTATTCTTTGCATATTTTAAAAAAATTTTAAGCTAAAATTTAGTGGGTTCAAGATAAATATAACGAATTTTAATATGTTTTAAGAAGAATTTAAGTAAAAAATTTAGTGAGTTCAAATGAATGTGTACAAAATAAATCATATAATACTAATATATACCTAATTTTTTAAAAATTATGGGGTGCGGCTGAACCCACTAACTTACACGTGGGTCCACCAACCGTCTTAAACATCCATCAGATCACCGGGGATCTGCATGTTCATAATTTCAATACCACAAGATCATTTCATTATTTGTTACATTTTTTCACAGAATTAAATAATTTATTTTCACGAAGATGAAGAAGAATAAAAAAAATGATTGCATGCCCTATTTACACGTCATCTCTGTACTCGTCACTCTCCCTCTCGTCTTCCCCTTATTGCTGATACATTATTTTCTTTCATATTTATCAATATAAAAATTCGTATTGTATATTTAATAAAAATTTTATCAACCTTTTTTTGCACTAATGAAATTGTATGGAATTTTCCTGACAGACATGTTTCTTATAGTGCAGTGATTTTCTTAATAAATTATAGTGTACGTTAAAAAAAACACTCCCACGTATATTTACAGTGACATCTAATTCTAATATATAACATTTTGTGTACAAGGAACGCCGCACAATTCACAAACCTCCTGTGAAAATCATCACGTGAGCAAAATAGGTGGGCCTCACAACGCCAATTTCGATCCACATGTCATGCTGTGCCAAAGCTGATATTATTACACTCCCCAACTCCTCATTTTCCCGCTAACCCGACTCGGGACTGACACTTGAGCCTAAATTTTCACCATTCAATAAAACAATCTCAATGACAGTAATGGAATTCACAGCCACCCAAAGCAAAAATCTCTTGTTTCGTTCTCTTATAAATAGGGTCACAGGTCTAGCTTAACGCACTCACAGTCATAATCAGCCACCGGAAGCTTTCTCCTCCCCTTTGGCTTTTGTTTTCTGTGACCATGGCCTCACTCGCTTCTAAGTTCTTTCTCAAATCTATTATTCCCGGCGGTGGGGAGGGTGAGCAGAACCCTCTCACCATGTCCGACGATCAGATCCTGGAGCAAATCATCTCAACCCATGTCCACAGTGACACTAAGTTCGATGTTGCCCCTCTCTTCAACCTTGTCGATAACACCCTCACACGGTCTACTCACATTGTTGACAGTGTTGTCCAGGTTTCTTTTTGCTCCTCCTCCCCAGTCTCTATCTCTTGTCCATTTTTTGTGTCTTCTTCTTCTATGCTTATCGTTACCAACGTATATCTTTCCACAGGGTTCCCAAGTAAGCTTGGAACACATTGACGACAAAAACACCCAAGCCAACTTCTCCTCACCCCTCTGCACTCTCAGGCAAATTTCTTCTGAGGTCAGAGCCGAATCCTTCCCCTTCTCAACCTTAGATACAAAAATTATTATATCCAGGACATTTAAGATTCTAAATAAATCAACAATTCTGGACTGTGTGGGAAGATAAAAAAACATTTCTACGTCACGTGAGTCTTTAATCTTTTGATCCTGCGATGGCTCACGTTATTGAAGAATTTAAAAAGTCGTGAAGCGTTATAATTTGGAGAGACAATGGACAGACAAAATCTAAAGACACCATAACCTTACTAAACTTCTTTTTTGTTTTTGGAATGGAAGATGCAATGCAAGCCTCCAGGCGAGCAAGTAGCTCACAAGACTACAATGGCGATTCTGGGCTATCACACTATGATTGGGACGCGAAAGCGGTGCTTACACTTGCTGCTTTTGCCATGGAATACGGTGAGTTCTGGCTTCTTGCTCAGCTGCAGCCCAACGATTTACTGGCGAAATCGGTGGCTATGCTGAAGCGAGTCCCCATTCTCACCAAACCCGCCTCCCTTCAGAAGCACCGCCAGGCCATCGTCGAGCTCAACACTCTGACCAAGTCCACCTTGCAAGTCATCGAGCTCATCTTCGAGCTGGAGCAACTCTCCTCGTA
>JANTPZ010101828.1:0-22007 GCA_025593235.1 Vachellia pachyceras
TATTAGAAAGGCTTGTGAATCTCTTGCCTCTTACATGATTGAAAAAATAAGGAACACTTTTCCTGCTTATGAGGGTTGTGGCATTCACTTGAATCCTCAATCAGAAGCAGCTAAGTTGGGATTCGATTTTGATGGAGAAATTTCAGATGAGGTTAGTGCTGTTATCGTGAATTGCCTAAAGAGCCCTCCTTTGTTGCTTCAAGCACTTACTGCATACACATATCGAATCAAAAGTCTAATCTCTAGAGAAATAGAGAAGATTGATGTAAGAGCAGATGCAGAGACCTTGAGGTATCAAATTTTTTTTTAAATTTTTTGTATATTTTTTAGTTTTTCCTCTTCATGTTCTGTTGGTGCTCTTGTCAAGCCTCAGTGGTTCTAATTTATTAACTTTGAACCTTCTACATATTCATTGGTGGCAAATCACGCAGCAAGCAAAAGTGTGCAAGACTACGAAATGTGGTCCTCTTTCCCTTCCTAACAGTCACAGTCCGACCTCTTGATGAGGAATGTTATAGGATGGACAACATGAATTTATAATGATAAGGATATTTATTGTTTAATATAGATATTAGGGGATTTTAATGATTGCTTTTTCATAGAGATTATCATTATACTTTATTATAATGTGTAAATTAAGATTATAAAAAATTCAGGATAATAATTATCAAGTTACTTTGGATTATTTACATTTATCAGTTATCAGTACTTTATCGAAGTTTTACTTAGAACCTCTGTGATCCTCATTTATGTATGACTTATTAGTTACTGTTTCTCTTGCATTTTTTCACAATTGACATTGCTTAAACTTTTACAATTTATCATCAAAAGTTGTGTTTTATCCCTTTGGTTCTACACTGCCAAGCAGTACATTGTTATGTATGGAATATGGAATACTTCTATGCTTTTTAGGAATGTTCTATTGTATTATCTAGTCTGAAATAATTTTAAATGTTGTAGTGGTTATATTTCATGCTTGCATTTCTCAATCAGGTACAAATATGAAAATAACATAGTCATGGATGTTTCCTCTCCTGATGGGAGCTCTCCATTACAGTATCAACTTGGCGGAAATGAAAAAATTGGAGTTGATGTACCTTCAGGAGGAAGTCAGAATCAACTTCTCGAGAGACAGGTATGCTCTTTTCTTGACTTAACATTTTTGCCCTTTAATCTTGTTCCTCCTGTTCCAATCATCTCTTCTATTTAAAGGGCCTTGAGCTTCTTCTGCTGTTGTATTTGTATGGTCATGTGACTATGTTCTTTCTCCTCAAATTATAAATGGCTGGACCAACATGGCTTGATGTTTTCATACAACTTTTCATACATAGTTAATTGTAACTAAGCCAGTTTATGAATTGTCCATTAACTTGATGCTATGTGGAAAATATACCTTGCCAACAGTAATTTATTGTCCTTTTTCTGCTTCTACTTGTGGAGGCAATCAATTGATGATGCATCTCTGTGTTCACAGAAAGCTCATGTTCAGCAATTTTTGGCTACTGAAGATGCACTGAACAAGGCTGCAGAAGCGAGGGACTTATGTCAAAAGCTCCTAAAACGTCTTCATGGAGGCAATTCAGTTGGTATTGGAAGCACCTCACAGAACATTGGCAGCCTCCGGCAATTTGAGGTTTTTCTCCTAAAGGAAATTACTAATTAGTAATTAAACAACTATTGCCTATTACAAATTTGATGTTTTTAATAATTAGTAATAACTTTCCCTTTATTCATGTGCCTCTGCCTTTTACAAATTTCTATTTAATGAACAGTAAATTAAGTTTCTTGATGAAGGTTTTGGCATGCCTTTGATTGATCACTTTTGCCTGTTTTTATTGGGATTGAGATGAGCTTGATAACTTTGTTGGTAAGGGATGCTCGCATATAGTAGGTTATTATTTCTGTACTGTGCTTATGAAATATATTCTCAAAGTTGATTTTCTCAATAAATTCTAATTTCCTGGAAACCAGGTGATTTTATTGGGATTTGTGTGTCTATGATGAATTAGTTACTTATACTTCTGCCTTTTCTTCATTTGTCTTCTGGTATTTAGTTGGATGTTTGGGTGAAGGAAAGAGAAGTGGCTGGTTTGAAAGCAAGCTTAAATACCCTAATGTCTGAAGTACTACGCTTGAATAAACTGTGTGCTGAGAGGAAAGAAGCTGAAGATTCTCTGAAAAAAAAGTGGAAAAAGATTGAAGAGTTTGATGCTCGTAGATCAGAACTCGAGGCAATATACACAGCACTGCTAAAGGCCAATACAGTAGGTTCCATCTATTATTCTAATGTTTCTTGTTTTAGTATTAGTAATACTGAAATATAAGTAAAACTACTTCCTCATTGCTGTTGTTGTTTGTTTGCTTTTATCCTTATTAATGATGAACAACTATAATCGATATTCTTCTTTCATCTGCTTTTCTATTGCAGGATGCTGCGTCATTTTGGAGTCAGCAGCCATTAGCTGCAAGGGAGTATGCATCAAGCACTATAATTCCAGCATGTGCTGTTGTTGTTGAGATTTCAAATAATGCAAAGAATCTTATTGAGAAAGAAGTGTCTGCTTTTTATCAGAGTCCAGATAATAGCCTTTACATGCTTCCTTCTTCCCCACAGGTTTACAATGATTCCAAAAGCCAATATATATCTTGTGCATGATTTACTCACATAAGCCATGAAGAAATGGAATGATTAGCTCATGGTGTTTGATAAGTGAAGTTGCTTTATAGAGTATTAGCTATCACATTTGAGGGCTTCAGTGAGACTTGCTTCAAATATCAATGAATTCATGTAATTAGTTGTACTTCAAATAATTATGTCTTATGCGATTCTTCTCCAGGCACTCCTAGAGGCCATGGGCACCAGTGGTGCTGGAGGACAGGAAGCAGTTGCAAATGCTGAGATGAATGCAGCTATTTTAACAACAAGAGCTGGCTCCCGAGATCCTTCAGCAATTCCATCTATCTGTCGTGTATCAGCCGCCCTCCAGTATCCTGCTGGTGAGTATATAATTCTTTATTTCGAACTCATGTAGCAGATGTTGATCTGAAGCCATATCAGTTGGTAGTTAGGCTCTAAGTACATCTTATTCTTCATATTTCTTTTGCCAGAAGGATTTTCCTTTGACCTACTAGATCTTGTTTTCACTTGCATGAACTTATTTTATATGTTGATTTCACAAGTGCGTGATGAATTAACATACAACAACAACAACAACAAAGTTTTGTCCTACTAGGTGGGGCATAATGATTTTAATTTTGTAATCAGTTATGTGTTGAAGCCATGCTACATGGTATAGCTAAAGTTCTTACTTTGTAGTCTGTTTGCTTCAGAACATGTTGTTTGGAATTCTCTGCCAGATTCGGGTTTGGCCAGAAAATTTGGATCAATTTTTATTGATTATGATTCATTTGGGGAGAAATAAAGGTGGCTAAGATGTGTAATATTCAGCTTCACTGTGATTTGGTGCATTTTACTGGCAAGGAATGATAAAATTTCTAATGATGATTCAGTAACTCTGAAGGACATAAGGGAAAGGGTTGTGTTTCTTGCTTGTCTTTGATATTTGGTTCATGGAAGTTTCAAGGGAGTCTCTTTGATTGATATAAATAGAGATTGGGCAGCATTGTTATTTTCTTAAGTTTGGGGTTTCCCTTTTGATGGAGCTCAACTGAAAACAAATAACGTTAGAAATCTGGTTGAGTGTAGTTCTGACCAGAAATAAATATAAATCTAGTGGAGGTGGCAAAGATACTGGATTATATAGGTTTTGATGCTTGTAGGCTCTATTACAGCAATCTTGTGTGGCACTATACATCTAATGGAGGTGGGATAAGTTCTTATAAAGGACGCTATATAGTTCAAATAATAAATGGATAGTAATTGCATTTAATTAGTTTTCCCCCAAAATCCTCCAAATAGGTGAACGTAGAAAATAAAAGTTGGAGGATTTTGGAAGATCTTGAAGGGTTATAGCTTGAGTAATTATGGTAGGAGAGAGGAAAAACCAATTAGTTGATTTGGTATTCTGAAGTTTTTCTTATAAGAGAAAATTTAACATAGTTATAGTATATGGAATGTAGTGGTGGAATGAAGCCAATCAAAATGGAAGACATTTCACTTGATTTCCGAATGTATGTGCTTCTGGTTTGTATTATTTCATTTTCTTGAATTTAGAATAATATGCCCCATTTTGTTGTGTTGTGTTGCATTTACATGTGTTAAAAGCTGTCGTCATACCTTACATGTTTCGGTGTTGATTGGATAGGTTTAGGGGGTTCAGATGCTGGTCTAGCATCGGTGCTGGAGTCGTTGGAGTTTTGTTTAAAACTTAGAAGTTCTGAAGCTAGCGTGTTGGAAGACTTATTAAAGGCTATCAATCTTGTCCACATCCGACAGGATCTAATAGAAAGTGGTCACGCACTATTAAACCATGCTTATCGAGTTCAGCAGGAATATGAAAGGTAAATCTGTTTCTAATTCATCTTATCAGAGGATTTCAACTTCACAGGTCTTTCACAGATCCTCATATTCAGGTTTTGGAGCATATGTTGGGCCTATGTAACATGGGCCTTGACCATTTCCTTGCTGCATGATTGCTATATTCATTCTTCCTTTCACAGATCTTTCACAGATCCTCTTATTCAGGTTTTGGAGCATATGTTGGGCCTATGTAACATGGGCCTTGACCATTTCCTTGCTGCATGATTGCTATATTCATTCTTCCTTTTGTTTGACCTGCTGTTTGCTTTGAACGTGAATTGACTATCTTCCATGATTCTAACTTGAAGTCGAACAGTTATTTTGATCTAAGAAATATATGTATATGGGTTATGCTATCTGTACCATGGTGAGCTGTTTTTCTGTTCATCTTTTACTTAATTTTCCTTTCCTGTCAGCCTCTGTTAATTAATTAAATCATGCCAAAATTTAAGCAAGACTAGGTTCATATGATTTTTTAAAATATTTTTCTACAGCCTTGGGAATGTGTCAAAAGCTTCCATTCTTACAACATGTAATATCATGCTGCAGGACAACGAGTTTTTCTTTGAATTTAGCTGCTGAACAAGAGAAAATTGTTATGGATAAATGGTTGCCTGAACTTAAGACTGCAGTTTTGAATGCTCAGAAAAGCTCCGAAGAATGCAAATACGTCTGGGGTTTGGTGAGTGGCTGCCCCTATAACTCTTGTTATGAGAAACTTTTTCCTAGAAATGCCAAGGAAACATATGCTATGCACAATGCAACTACAACAAACTTTATCCCACTTGATGGGATTTGCTACATAAATTACATGACGCTATTGTGCTCTATCAACTATCAATAATTAAATCTTTAGATAGACTGTTAACCAGAATGTCATTTTTATTGGCTTTATTAAGTGTTCTCTTTAGCCTTCTTTAGTGGCTTTTAAAAGGACTTTATACTGTCTAATCTACCCTCCTCACCGGTGCTTCCAAAGGCTTTCTTTGTACATGTCAAGTCATCTTGAATGATTTTCTAACATTTTTTCATCAATAGGTGCTATGCCTATTCTTCTTTTGATATGATAATTTTGAATCTTATTTTTGTACTATGCACAATATTTTTTTAAAAAATTTAAACCAAGAGAACGGCCACATTGCCTGCATTGAGAAAGAAACCCCAATTGAGTGACACTTGCTGCCTGAAGCCAAATCACTTGCCATATGCCAAATATCCTTTCTCATCTGGTCCTTCTGGCTCTCCTTCTAGATACTGCATTTTCTTTTTCTAACCAAAGAAATACTTGTTCAGACAACTTTGGTAGAAGAAATCAAGAGAAAACGTCTCATTCACGCTTCAGTAGGCAAGGGTACGACTATGTATAGTATTCCCCTCTCTAACTACCCAGGACTATAAACTAAAACTCTTGTTATTTCGGTATTCCTTACTACGATCATAACACTTCACTAACAAAACCTCCTGATGACATCTAACATGTATAGTATACTCTACCCTCAATTGACGTCCTTGTAGGCAAGGATGGAGGAATGAACTAAAGATGTGACAGTAGAATAATCTGGCAAGAGGCTTATCCAGGAAATCAGTGTTGAATTCGTGACCATCCACCATCCATTCCAAGCCCCTACATAACTTAACAAGCTTTAGATGCTCTCCATTTGCAACAGTCAGTTAGAGCCTCCGTCCTGTACTGGCCAAGCTGAAGACGTTTAACTTAAGATGTATGCATGATGCTGTACATACTGCCCCATGTCAATTAAGATGGTTATTGGCTGCTTCTTGATTTAATCAAGGACCTTTAGTGTTGAAGCTGCGAGCCTTGGCATTTACTGTGGCCATAGAAGGATCAGCAGAAAGTTGAACCGGACCAGCTTTAGTTTCTTTCTTGGCATCATGAACTCTTTGGATTCATATTGAGCCACAAGCGTTAATTGCTTGGATTCCTTACACTTGTGGCCCCTAGTATACTTCTTGGAGCACCTATAACATAATCCTTGTGTCCTCTAACCCTCCATTTCCTTCTCCGTGATGCGAATTGTATGCTAGAACTGCTAGTGGAAGTGACAGCAGATGCATTCCAAGAATGCTGATCTGCATCTTCTTTGAACCTGGGATGCCAACAGAGCTCATTGTCATCTTCAATGAAGAAGAATTGAGTTTACTTATAGGTCAGCACAGGTGAAAACAGTAATCTTGAAGAAGGAAACAGCGAATGGCGTCTGCTGACTTGTGTACTAGCTAGTAACTCTTCAATATAGAGTCCTCTTGAATTCTTGCCGTGTGCATGGTGTCTATTGTCTTAGCTGACTTGACATCAATGTGCTTTTCTGGATGTCCTTCCTCAAGCATTTGTTATATTGGTGAATGGCAACGTCCTCTCGAACATCCAACTCCATTAGAAATTAATCAAACTTTTCATCATAACCCTCGACTGAGCCATCTTGTCACCAAGATTCATAATTTTGATCATCACATTGCCCTTCCGCATTTTAACAAACCAATGCCTTGAGGCATATTCAGTTCTGATAAGCTGATACCAAACACTAAAGCCTACTGGTAACATTTAACACGTATCAAACTGTCCTTGAGATTCCTAGATATAGTTTTGGATCAGCCACAACCTATGCTAAACATCTGACTAAATAAGAGTAGCTTAGTTTGACAAGATTTTCTATAATGATAAGCTGATTTGTATATTGGTTCATGATTATTTACAAGATTTCTTTCTAAAAGTTTGAATTGTCACTGCTACTACAGCTTGACGAGTGGTGGGAGCAACCATCATCAACTGTGGTTGACTGGGTTCTGGTTGATGGGCAAAACGTAGCTGCGTGGCACAATCATGTGAAGCAGCTTCTTGCATTTTATGATAAGGAGCTATTGTGAGTTGAACTTATGTGTACCTTCGATTAAAAAGCTTCTCCTCCGGTCACATTCTTGATTCATCTCGCATTTGAGTAAAACAATCATGAATATCAAGGTAGTGTGATATTGGCCAAAAATATCCTGTTTCATTTTTTTTTTAAAAAAGAAAATGAAAGGGGAAAGTGGCTGTTGTAGGCTTTGATGATAGCTGCATTTGGGGGGGGGGGGGGGTGGCGTTTTGCCTCAATGATTTGATTTGTACAGTTTCTATCTGTTTTCTTCACAAGTATTTTGTTTATCATACGTCATTTTAGATGTTAGGTGTTAGGGTGGGTTGTTTTCTTTTTCATTGGATCTCACTAATGCCCAAAAAGGCAAGGTCATCTGGCTGTAGAGCTTGTTTGTATTATTGTTTGGTTGCTAAGCTAAAATCATGTTCAGTATATTAACTATTGTTTCTATGTGACTTTATGAGCATGACATGACTGTTTGTTACTGTTTTACTTCTCAATAGGCTCATGACATTAGTATAGTCAGTTTTCACTGGCATCATGTGAGGTTGTTTTTATGATGGTAAAAAAAAAATGTATAGTTCAGTCAACGTGTTAAGTTTTAACAAATTATCATTCATCTATATTACTATTTGTTGGTACATTGCCCCCCTTTGGTCTCTAATGGTAAATATAGATTGTGACGGGAGGAATGTAAACTAAAGTTTAGTGAAAAATTGATTACTGTTTATTCTTTTATTAAAATAATTTACTTATAGCCAAAAAGAAAAAGACTTTACTTAAACAGTGACCTGTTTCAGTGTGCCTCAGCTGACTAACGTAGATTATGAAATATTGATACTTCAAATTGACTGATGCATTCCTATCGTATTCAGTATCGATAAGTACCAATACTTCTTCCTCTATGAAGTTTTTTTTTTGACCAACTCCTCTATGAAGTATTGAAATATTATTTTTTAGTTAAAAATATGTTTAATTTGTGTTTCCGGTGTTTCTTGCTTCTAAGTCAATACTTCAAGGCATTTGTTAAGAAATTAAATTTTATTTAAGATTGTGACGTTATTTTTTTCATTCTTAATGATCCTTAATAGAAGATCCGTTTTAATAAATAAATTGAATTATAAAGTGAATTTTATATTAAAGATGAGAGGGTTTATGTTTTTATCATTTGCTTTAAAAATAAAAGATTAGTTTTGCTATGAAAATAGGCTTCTTACTATTCCAAAAATAATGACTTATTTGCTAATATATTTTTTTTCTTACAGGCATTAGGGAACTAAGTATCGATAAAGTAAAAGTATAATTAATTATGTTTTGCTTTGTATTACTATTACTATTCAAGGACTATGATAAATGTGCTAGCAAGTTTGGATATTTCTTGAACTACAATCGTATTTTTAGTGTTTTATGAATTTTTTTAAAAAAAATTGCATGTATTAAGGTATGGATGTATGGGATTCATATCGTATATATGTATCATATATATACAGCTAAATTTCTTGTTTTATTTGGTATATATTAAATCTTGAGACTTTGTATTTTTCACAGCATCACAAAACGTCCGCTTAGGATCTCATTCAAGTCACAATCTCGGTGGCTAAGCTTGAAAGGTGCATTTCCAAAACCATGTGAAATTTGATAACATGCTTGGAGGCTAAAACAGTATATGAACATATCATGCTATCCCAAAGAAATTATGAGTATTCAAATATTTGGTTGGGAGTTTAATGAGGTTTTTATATAAACAATATGCCATTTTGGCACATCCTACTTGATAAATAGGATAAAAAGAAGGGTTGTGTCAAGTCTTTGACGTACATAGTAAAACTTTGTTACATGATTGATCAATAAGAACAAACGAGTAGAACAATGCTTGTTGAACTCGATAAAGTTAGGTAAAGACTTGAATGAGATGTTAATGAACATGCATTTGATCACTCATAAATAATTGTCATGAGTGGCAAAGCCATAACCTCAGAACAGTTAAGGTAACTTTTGTATTTTCAAGTAAATGATAATAATCACCCACAATTTTTTTCAATTTGATTCATTGAATCAAATATTATTTAATCTAAAATAATCATACTTACATAAAATGTAAGAATAGATGTTGTTCCTCTTCGAACAAGCTTAAGTCATAGGATCTAAAGTTCAAGTCTGTATGGATATTGAAAATGCTCATCCTTGAGGGAGCTAGTACTCTCGATAGGGTTCAATAATACTCAGATATGATCTAATTAGATTAGATAGTTATATAAAAAAACAAGGAAACATAACAAAAAGTTTTTTTGAGCACTTGTATCTTCCTACTTGAGTTAATATTGTTTAAAATACTATTGTACACTAAATGTTGTCACTTCTCCTAATAGAGATTTAAATATTGATTCATCATGTTACATGAGACTAATCTTTTTTTTTAGACCCGAAAGAAGAAGCCTTATTAAAGACTCATGAAATAGCTCATGACCTATTTAGATTAACGATGAAAACTGCTTTTACAATATGATTTACAATTTTTTTTTGAAATAAGTACGTGGTAGGGGTTTTCTTCTGATTTACGTCCACGTCACTTTGCTATGATGTGTCAGCCATGCTCTTGTGAAAGAATATGAACACGTTTGTCTCAAGAAGAAAAGAAATATTAGCCAATAATAAGAACCCCACTTCTTATATTGGATTAATAATGGTTGATAAGCTCTCTTTGATTAAACCTGCGAAACATTCGTCCGTGAACAAAAAGCCTTTTGTGAACCCGTGAAGTGAAGAAAGTGACTTGCGACCTTCAGACAACGACTTTGGGAATAGTATTATTCTTAACATTTTTCTATGGGCACTTTCTTTTTTTTATCTCAACAAATTTATCTCAGCTGGTTCTTAAAATCCCATTAAAGGAGAACAATTAAGGTTTAAGAATTTTGCAGAAAAATATATTTACATGTTACCTAAAAAATCCTTATATTGGCAATCAAATTCGAGTAGAAAATTCCACACAACTTTTTTTTTTCTGTTGGTTTATGTATAGTTCCTCAATTTCTGGCGTTTTCGCAAGCATGTTGAACTAGTAAAAATGAATAATACGTAATTAACTTGACGAAGTAAACATTTACAGATTCTAGATTCAATTTTTACCATTAGGGTTTTATTATCCTTTTAAATAGATGGGAGCCCAAACAAGTAACAAGAAATTTGAACAAATTTAATTAAAAATGACAAAAATAATAGAAAGGTGTGTTTGCAGTCCATGAGTTAAATAGTAAAGCTTTTGAACTTCACATGTTATGGGACGGGTTCAAACCCTGCTATAGTTTCTGGGGATATATCTTAGTCATATGTGTCTAAGTAAACGCTTGAAGGTAATTAATGGCCCGTTCTACCTAATATTGGTATGATCTACGAGGAAAAGAGATCTTGCCCTACCCTTGGGTCGTAGTGAAGCCCAACCATTTTCCAAAAAAATTCATGTATAAAAAAAGTAAAACATATTTTATATCAATTTTAGAATATGCAAAAAAAAAAAAACATTGGCATGTCTGTCTCTAAAAATCATGATCACGTTTTGTTGCACAAAATGTTTGGCATATTGAAAAAAAAAATATCAATTTACATGTTAATATGAATATAACGAATATTTCATATATATGTTATATTTTTACTAAAAATATTTTTTTTTATAATACCAAACGATAGTTATGGACACTAAAAGACAGACTTGTTAAACTGTGTCATGTGAGTCTTGCAAACTTAACATTGGCTAAGATGTCAAGAACTTGAAAAATTAAAACAACAAAACAAAAATGATTCTCTTGGGAACCTTCTAAAACAGATCGAAATGTCGGAAGCCATTGATTAATAAAACAAAGCTTTAACATTTTCTGCCTCTTTGAATAATATTCTTTAAAATTTTCAGAAATATGATTGAATATGATTTCTTGGATTAATTTTTTTAGAGCACCAAATCATTGTTTGTCCTCCACCTCGATTTCATCAAATTCTCCCACATCCTAACCTTAATATATATATATATATATAGTTATTTGCTGAGTTTGAGTAGTAAGCTACATCAAACTCACCTAATTTTAAGGAACGACATCATTTCAATTTGACTTTATTACACAAAACCCACCTAAATTTTACCTTTTGTACTAACAACTCTGACAGTTAAAACTTTACAGCAAAAGCCGCATAAATTTTTAAATGTGCGCAAATAATCCCAATTAGTTTGTTGTTTCTCTAATATAACATATAATAAGTTGGTGGTTATTTACCCACTTAAAGCCATAAGTAATAAAACTTAAGTAAACAAAACTTTTATGTTACATTCCAATAGTTATGTTGACCCCTATTATCTTCATTCTTTGAAAACTTGCTATCAAGATTTTTAGCCAATCTTTTTTTAAGAAGGCAGTATTCCAATTTTTATCTAAACTTGGTTAAGAAAACATGGACAAAATCGATGAAGTATTTTTTATTTTTTTTAAAGAAACAGATATGATAGCAAGCGCAATATAAAATATTGTGTACACATCCTTTGTCTTTTGTCATCATCAGCCGTGTCTCCAAAATTTACAGAATATGTGGTCATTTTCTTGGTCTCGTGAACCAGCAGTAGCATTTGTCATTTTTCAAAGCATTCCATCAGAATCTGTGGCTAGCTTTGCATGATTGGCATAAATAGCCCATCAAGGGTAGGACTACGTATGAAAGTTTGAGCCCTATTTTCCCTGTCACAGAAAAGAAAGAAAGGACAGAAAAGATAAGGGAGTGCAATATTGAAGGATAAGTAGTCTTTCACTATTTATATGAAAGAAAAGTGTTTAACCTTTCTTTCCTCATAGGCAGAGTTTCAGTAAACTGAAGGAAGAATGTCTTGGTTCCTAGTAGTTCTGAGTCTCAGTCTCATATTTAGTAGCCCCTCAGAGGCCAGCCATGGCACGAAGCGTCTCACCCCCGTTGTTGTGGGCACTGTCTACTGTGATACATGTTTCCAGCATGATTTCTCCAGGGACAGCCACTTCATTGCAGGTGAAACTTACAGCTGCTTAGCTTTGTTGTTGCAACATTAACACTCTTCCTTCAAACTTCTCATCCTATATAGGAAATGTATTTTATTTGAGTTGGATTTAAATCTTACAAGTTTGGTTTGCTTCTGTAGAATATTAAGATTGAGGACAATTTATGAAAAATGAAGGAAAAATTTTCATATGGAATCCAAAATAAAGAAGATGTCCAAATTAAATTCCTCCTTCCTTCTTTACATCGCATCTACTTTCCTCAATTCAGATGTATCCTTGTGTTCCATATTAACCTTTTGGATTGGCTCAAGCCAACCAACAAATGGCTACTTAATGTGTGTTCGTTTGTTCAGGTGCATCAGTCGTTGTAGAATGCAAAAATGTGGATTCAAAGCCAAGATTCTGGAAAGAAGTGAGGACTAATGAACATGGCGAGTTCAGAATTGAGCTTCCATTTTCAGTGAGTAAACTTGCGAGGAGAATCAAAGGGTGTACTGTAAAACTGATGAAGAGCAGTGAACCTCACTGTTCAGTGGCCTCAGCAGCAACTTCTTCTTCACTCAGTCTCAAGTCAAGAAACCAAAGAGAACACACATTCTCAGCCGGGTTTTTCTCATTCAAGCCCCTTCAACAGCCAGATCTTTGTAACCACAATCCAAATAGTGCTCAAAGCTCTAAGGAATTTGATTCTGTAAAAATTGGGTTTCCTCCAAACTTGCTTCCTCCTCCACTTCAGAATCCAACCACCCCCATTGGTCTTCCAACTCTTCCTCCTCTTCCTGGAGTACCTGAGCTCCCACCATTGCCACAACTTCCTCCTCTACCGCCTGTACCTGTTATAGGAATTCCACTTCCACCAATCCCAAAACATTCTCAAGGGACCAAAAACCCTCAGTCTTCAGATCAGAAGGTAGCTCACCCTGATTTCTTCTTTCCTCCTATCCCAGTTTTGCCTCCACCCTTAATCCCAAACCCATTTCAGCCACCGCCCTTAATCCCTAACCCATTTCAGCCACCAAGCCCACCCCTTATCCCAAACCCATTTCAGCCTCCACCCGCAAGCCCACCACCACTGATACCCAACCCATTTCAGCCACCCCCGGCAAGCCCAGCACCAATGATCCCTAACCCATTTCAACCCCCACCATCGCTTCCTATTCCACCAACACCATTGCTTCCTATTCCACCAATACCTGGTTTAACTCCATCACCACCACCGCCTCCTCCTCCAGCACCAGTCTTACCATTTCCTTTCCCTCCATTATTCCCACCTCGCAGTCCTGGTAACCCCCCTGCTTCATCTTCAAAGACCACTTCTCCTTGATGAGAGATTCTCTTGCAGATTAAATCTATAAAAGATAGGTAGAAACAAGTAAACATATGTAGAATCCCCCCCCCCGGGGCCATATGGTTGAATTGTTTACATGTCTCTTTCTAATTAGTTGGATTTATCTGTCTCTTAAAGACTTGACCTACTTAAGAATGACTCTTCCTTCATCAAATAGAACCTACTTATAATCCTCCAAACAATCCTTCCACATTAAGAAGTTATTTACTTTCATTATGTAAATCCTAGTATAGTTATCATATTATCAGCAGTAGATGGGGATGCATTTGCAATATGTAGAGTGTCTATTACTGAAAAAAAAAAAATTTGGGTATGCCAAACATGTTACAGTTTCAGTCATGTAAACTCTTATTATTTGTGTTTGTTTTCCCTGAATTTTTCCTGCAATGGACACTTTTGTTTCTGATATACTGAATATTGCAAAGCTCATGAACTCATCTTACACGTAAATATATATATATATATATATGCCGTTTTAATGTGAATGAGACGAAATTTCTAACAGTTTCATTTGATTGGTAGGTACTAGGTCACATGTCATGCTTCAATTAGAAGGATGTAACTAAATTCAAACACCCAAAAACTTAAAATAAAGAAGGGAACAATTTGTCGTTCAGTCTTACTGAGTTTTCATTGTCAGTGACAAAATTTACGGTCTCTTTGAGATGCTTGGGGTATGGTAATTTAATAAAGTTGAAGCTGATTTTTATTACGAGCAACAAAACTCCCGAGAATGTTACAAAGGAAAGTTTCCTGAAGATTGAACTACATTTGGGCAAATTAGGCGACAGAGCTCACAAATCGGAAAGGCAACCAAACTATCGGTCTCACATGTAATCTGGCCTTTTTATTAATGGATGGCTTGCTTTCAACCCCAAAAATCAGAAATTAGAAATGAATAAAACCAGAATTCATACAGGTTCCTTCAACATCAATATACATCATATGTTAGCCCGATGTGTGGGTTAATATAATAAATACATTAAATTCGATATTCATATATTCAATAAATTTAATTAAAATGAATTATTAAATATTATAGCAGAATATATTATACAATCAATGTTTACCATTACATTCTCTATAAAATACAATCCATATGTTCATTTAACATCACCATCAATATTAAGTTATATTTCTAAATAATTTCTTAAAAATAAGTTAGCAAACATTTAATAATTAAAAAGTATCCTCCACTACATGATGCATGAAAGGCTTATAAATTTAAATTTATTTCATTTAAATTTCAATTTAAAAAAAATTCAAATGTACCATATCAAATAAATATATTAAAATGAAAAGCATTTCATGAAATCCCATAAAATGACAACAATACACCATACGTTTTCCACTACTAGATAATGTTTGTAAATTCCTAAGTATTTTCTTTAAAGTTATAGAGGTTATAAGTCTCTTACACCCATTTTAATATCACCCATTTTCTCAAAATTGCCTCATTTTTCTTGCTTGCTGTGTGATGACTGTAGCACTTGGCCATCTTCACCTCATTTACCTATTCTTGCATAAGGATTTAGGATCATACCCTCACTTTTTCTGCAGCCTCCTTGATCTGATCAATTGTGAAGATTCCAAATTCGTCATCATCCCTGACGGCATTGACAACTGCGAGTGCAATGTCATCGACACTAACAGGGGGGGCTAACAGCAGATCAGACCCGGGAAGAGAGCTTAAAGGTTTGGTGAAGTTCTCTACCGCTCTTAGAATTCTCTCCGCTGGCTCTCCAACTAAATCCAAGGGGACCTCAAAACCATCCACTTTCCTCTTCCCGTATATGAAACCCGGTCTTAATACCACACCTGAAAATGTTGGGGTCAAGGGAACAGTCAAGAATGCAGATAAATGAAAAGCAATCCAGTTCATATAATACTTGCTCAATATTTGATGGTTGATACAAATGGGAATAGGTTATATTAAGTGATTAATTACCCATGTTCACTTGGCTCTAAACCCCTAAAAAACAAAAACCATGGAAGCTATAGCTGGTTTCATAAGAATTTTCCTTTCAGGGAAATGTAAAATCTGCTGATATGCATTTTCAACATTAAAAACCACAATGATTTTGCTTTTCTCCTACTTCAGAAGCTATCAAATTTTCTAATGAGGACAATTCTTCACAGGGGCAACTGGGTTCCTTGTTTCCAAAAACTCCAGCACCAAATTTTGTGATGCCATGACATGGTAGGCATATTTCATGAAGTTCAAGATAATAAAAGGCTAGAATAATGACCTGAATTGGGGTATTTGGAGAGAACCTCAGACTCTGCTTTCCTCTTTCCAGTGAAGTACCCGGATGAAAGTAAAAATGAAGGTAAGTTGTAATCATGAACTGAGATTAAGATGAATTTGGGAATCCCTGCAAGGCAACAAATGTATTTTAAGAAAAAGGGTGATAATTAAGCATCCAATGCCTTCTGGCCTCTATAGTCCAAGATGCATATTATAACCTGCATAACAGCACAAGATGTTCCAGAAGTGACAATTCTATATCGAACACAATAATAATGAATGATTCCTCACCGTATTCCTTTGCAGCATTCACAGCAACTACATTAGCCTCACCATTAATCCTTTTCATCTGTTCCTCACTACCAAAACCCCCAAGGGTTGAAACTACAGCAGTAGCTCCAACAAGTACTTCATCCCAGTTGACATAAAAAACATCTCCTACAGGTATGAAGTATATCATTCAGAACTCCCACAGGAAACCAAAACACACACATGCAGAGGCTGCGATGCTAAACAAACAGTATCATAGTACATGATATATGATACCAGAAATCTCATAAACTGCAGTTGACACTATTCCTTCACAGTTTAAGTACTCACAAAGTAGCCCAACTATCTAGTAAAAGGACGTAGTAAGAACTTGTTAAAAATTAGACTCTCTCTCACTATAGATCACACCAGACATGCCTATCTTCAGGCCAATATACTTGATCAGTTGCCAAGTTACTATAAATAGGATAAGATCAACAATTATGTTATTTAGTCAGATGTAAATGTATAAACATTGGCAGAATATCTTAACTGAACCCCTGATGTTTCACTTTGGGGTCATTGAATAAATTCTTTTGACGACTAGAAGACAACCACGTAGGCGAAGGAAAATGCAAAAGACACATATTTAAACATGAATCCATTAGTGAATAAAGTGGAGAGGCAAATTTGTACGCAACATTATTTGGTAACAATGAACAAATACCTTTTATAAACTTCACATTATTTGTTCACTTCCAGACCCCAGCCTAATCCTTATTTTCTTCAAATGTTTACATAAAAATCTTCATATTCATTGGCCAAAAAAAAAAATCAACAGCTTTTTGTCATAAAACTACATTTAACATGCCTGAAATCCAAGTAACCTGGTCTACCCAGCTGCTTGGATAAGTAGGACGCCCTGACCTGTAACATTAAAAACCAATAACAAATTTTATTTTACTAAAAAGTAAAGAGAAGAGTGTATATTTGTATGTGTCCATACAGACATACATTTATGTGGATGTATATGCAATATGTTTTGGCCCAGAGGTATAAAGACAGATTTACACACAAAATTTATAATCAAAAGTTAAGACTTCATTACATTGATAGATAAAAGATCACATTTGTACACTGACACAGGGGAAGAACAATTATAGACTCAGAATGTAATGGACAAAACTACAAACACACACGACTCAACTCTCATAGTAAAACATAAACTCTAGCACAACACAAACACACTGTCAATCTTTCTAGAGGAATGCCACTCTCCACCCAACGGGCCCAGTCTTAATTCTCAATTCCTCCTTGAACTCTTGCTCAACTGAAAGGGAGATTTATAAAACCCAAAAAGTACAGAAAGAGAGCAAGTTTCCTTTGTGTCTAATGTCCTTTGTGTTAACAGGGTTAATACAGAAAAAGAACTAAACAGAGATTCAAGGATCAGCAGTGATGAACATGTTCATGGTACTGGTCATCCATTTCTCTTTGGAAGCACCACTCCCCTTAAAATGTATATAGGCCGTTTACATTTTGAAGATATACTCACTCCTTCTACCCTTCATGCATGTAACTCCACATCAATTTTATATCCCCATCTACTACGTTTAAGGCACCTTGATTTTACCTATATCCTATGCATTCATAAACAACAAAAAAAACATAGACTCAATAAAAGCAAGAGCCAAGAGAGTATTGGTGAAAGAAAAGGAGAGAAGAAGGCAAGGGCAGAAACAGATAAACAGGGGTAGCTAATCGGTTAAACAATTCACATACCTGCTTAGGCTGATGACCTCAATGCCCTTGGATACCGCTGCCTTGCATATGGCAGAACCAACAAATCCATTGCCTCCTAAGACTACAACCTACTAAGAAAAGCACTTAAGCAGGAATTATTTTGCCAAAGAAGTTCCAGAAATCAACGTTTTTTCTCTAGTTTCAAATTATTTTGGGACTGTTAGATTGGGTCCACATACCCGTTCATTTTTAACATCAGCAACAACATCTATAGTGGCAGAACTATAATCATCCCTGATACCTGCTTTAGCGTAACTGTTCCTATCCGCAAACCTGCAGAAAGAAATACATTGACTATTATATACGGATGCAAAAATATAGAAATCTGGTCTGAGATCATACTGCAGTCAAGATCTGAAAAGCAGGAGGGAAATATATTGTTCAATCGCTTTTTTGGATTGTAGATCAGGGAAATAACCTGATCTAGGCGACATGATCAGTTAAATCGCGTCTCCGGTCCAGTAGCTGTCAAGCAAGAAGACGATGAGCAGTGATTCGGTGTCCTCCTCCCACTCTGGATTAGCTCATAAAGACGATTATGATGAATACTGGAGTTCCATGAACGAAAGACCTTGATGACGACGATTTGGATTACCACCGTGGGAGAAAACGATGTAGAAGAGGGAGGGGCAGAGTTTGAGAGTCGCATTTGAAATGTGAAGGTGATATAGTCTTTGATGAGGTACATCTCTTGGAAAAAAAAAGTAGCTTTGGGCAGAGTGAAAGAGCAAAGATCAATGGACCAATTCAAAATTTGTGACGGTAAGCTTTGTTTTGTTGGGAGAGAAAGGGAAAGAAACGAAGGCAGGGAGTTCCAACTTCCACGGGAGGGTCAGAAAAGAAGAGACGCAAGCCATAGGAGGAGCCACTAAGGAACAGAGTCCAATAAACTTTTTTTTATGCAAACGGTGGAGGTTCTGTGAACAGTGAAATGAGTGTGAAGCTACAGTGAGCCAGAATGAAAAAGATGGTTTGGTGGAGATTAGATATATTGATTTCAACGTGATAGACCAACAGCAAGGATACAAAATACAAATATAATCCTTTAGCACAGAATCTTTCTCCAGAAAGCCATCTAATATATCGTTCGGCAGCTAGCCAATAAATTTAAGAACGGAAAAGAGATGGCAATAAGATAATACAACATATATTCTCTAGAGAAGCAAAAATGTCAGGGATATTAAATAAATTTGATCTACGAGCTCCGGCGGACAAAAGAAATAAGAAAGCCAAACTAATTGTCACTTGCCTTGGACTTGGGGTTAGCAAATTAGGAAAATCAAGTTCGTATCCAATTAAGGACTCAATATGTAATATTACACGTAGTGATACGAAAATGTTAGCTCGATATCAGTTATCCATGTACCAAATTTGCTGAGTGATAAGGGGAAGAAGATCATACCGAGAAGGAAAAGTAGTCGCAACCCTCAACGGCGTTTCCGGTGTAAGCATCGGTAGAGTTTGACAGAACAGAGTCGAAGGTGGCGCCATGGGAAGGTGAGGTTGTGATCGTATTGGATGTGAATTGTCCGCGAAAGGCGCTCTGCCAATAAGAAGCTATTTAGCTAAACGCTGTGGAGAAGACGATGGAGAAGGTTTTGTTGAGGGGAGAGCCAAACATTTCTGTGATGGATATTTATTTGAAAAAATATTTAAAAAAATAGAATAACAAGTATTATTACTCATATGAAATAGCATTATGCTACTGTATTTGTTTAAAAGAATTTATTTACTCGAGTATGTTCAACAGTATTTTTCTGTAAAATAAAATAATATGTTTCATATATTTACCTCAATTTACATAAAAATATTACTTTGAAATTACAAGAGTCATCGAATTCAAAACACTCTAAAGAATTAAACCCGACAACAAGATGAGAGAGAGAAGGGGATTGGTCGAATGCCTAATGCCTAGGTTTGTAAGAAAATATAGAGGTATGTTTATTTCTATTTTCTATTTTATTATTTTTAAAGCCCTTTTATAAAATTATTTTTAAAAACATATTTTTAAAAGAAAAACAAAAAAAAATCTGTTTAGAATATATTTTATAAAAATTACATTAAAAATAAATGTATTCAGATGAGAGGGTAAAGCTTCAACAAGAACTCAAATTCTTAAAAAAAAAAAAGTATCAAGCAGAGAATAAAGGATCTCCCAATTTTTTCCAAACAAAAAACTAAAATGCAAAAACAAAAGAACTTTTTTGTTTAATGGAAATTGAAATTCATTAATACTTCCTGGAACAAATAAAAACAAAATAAACTCATCAACCTACCCCTTTCAAAGGAAGGGGCGGTTGATTTATGATAAAAAAAAGTGTCATCTAAGCCATGAGAGGCTTTAGCCAAAAGATCAACAATTAACATATCGTTCCTAAGACTATGAATTATTGTGACTTTTCAGTTCTAACATTGCTAATTATGTCTCTGAAAGGGTAATCACTATTACAACCTCTGAAGATAAGATTAGCAGCCTCAAAACAATCAGTCGATTGAGTTATTTTCTTATACTCCTACGTGTTGGGATTAGAATATACCTACACGTAACAGAATTTAAATTTTTCTAATTCCTATATGAATCTGTCAAAAGCTTTTAGATCAAGGAGATAAACCAATACATTTTGCATTTGGAATTCGAAACGTCCATTGCGTTTGGATCTCTTCAAATTTCACGACCTTCCGCATTCTTGGTTTCGATCACAAGGAGCCGACGTTTCTGATCGTTTCCCTCTACCGATATTTACGCGAACAGTTCCCAACAATCGCAGCGTGCTAAAGCTTCTCACGTTTCACTCTCTCTATGGTTTCTATGGCTCACAATCATATTTGAATCGCATTGCCACTCTTGCTCATGAGTCCTAATATTTATAGAAATTTCTTGCATTGCCTCTCTTGCGTACAAAATATCAGGCAGCGACCTTACTAGCCCACAAATATCTAAACACATGTGAATCACATGTGGGTTTAAGGGTTACGTAAGAGGGGAAATTAAATTTAGAATTATATACGCATATGGCACATGTAGATGTAGGATTTACGCGTGGGTCGTCTATTAGATCCATCTGTCACGGTCCATCATTTTTTGTGAGGTTTCGAGGCTCCGGAATGACCCAGAACTCTCCAGAAGACTCCCGAACAACCCTCAGAGTGCTAGAGAGTGCCGGAGCGTTCTAGAAAAGTCTACACATCTCTAGCCTCATTATTTTAATATTTGCTACTAGATTTTTCTATGTAAATATCTAGATATTTGTAAGGAGAATTCTAGAAGAATGAATTGTAACCATAGGATCAATTCAATCCCAACCGTCCATCAAGGAGGTGGGAATAGTAAGAAGGGTGGGAGTTTGCCTATAAATACCTCACACTTCCTCATTTGTAAACCATCCTTGAGTTCTCTCAAATCCTCAAGTTCTTAAGGAATACAATTCTCGCATTCTCCAAGTTCTCAAGTTCTTCCTTGCCTCAAGCTTTCTCTTCTCCTCAATTTAGCCAAGCATCCTTCTTTCCTTACAAATTAGGCTTACTTAGCAACATCCAGTGAAGGTTGTTTAAGTGCCGTGCGGGTCGAAAGACTAGCCCCGTGACACATCGCTTCACACCAGACACATATGGACCACTCCCATTAGGGCCCATTTGGTTTAAAGAATCAGATGGAAGGGAACAGAATGGAATGGAAAGGAAAATTTTTGTTTGGTTGCCATTGGAATGGAAAATAGGTTGATGGAAAAATTTTTGTTTGGTTGGGTTAAAAGTGTAGGAAAGAGAGTAGGAAAATTGTATCAAATGACTATATTGCCCTTAATGACAAATGTAAAGTGTTTTTTATAAATATAAATATTTATTACTTAAAAATTAATTAATTTATATTTATTATTTAATATAAGTATAAGTATTTATTAATAAAAATTTAAATTATTTATATTTATTATTTAATATTTAATTATCTATATTTAATATATATTTATTAATTATATATTTATATATATGATGA
>JANTPZ010101837.1:0-10000 GCA_025593235.1 Vachellia pachyceras
CGTTGCCAATCGCCGCGCTGCGCAAACTCCTTGAATACCAACGCAAAATCGTTCAAGGAGAGTTTATTCTTGAAGGAGTCTAGACACCGAGCAATGCTGCCTCGGGGAGGCAGGCTACTGAGCTTGTTGATTAACGTTTCAACATCGTAACTGTACTTGCCTTTCTCTACCGTCACCGAGGGGTTACCAAGGACTAGTTCTCGGGTCTTGGCTCTGGCCCTCAAGGGTTCAAGTTGTAATATCCGGCCGCCGGAGAGGAATCCCCCATGTAATAGAAAGCCTTGATTTTTACAGATGAAAGAGAATTTGGGGAGGTTATAGCAGGGTTTGAGCTGGCTAGTGCAGAAAGGGGAAGGATTGGGAACAGAGAGTGAAGGCGAAATGGACATTTTTTGAAACCACTTCGCATGAGCTTTACGAGATATTTATAAGTAGTACTACAGAGAAAACATTACCAGGTCAGGGATATTGAACAGAAATCCTTCTTTTTTTCACGTGATCACTTCAGCTTCTCGTCGAATCTTGAGGGCGAACTTTTTTTAATTAAAAAAATACTCGCATAATGATAAAAAAGGATATTGACAGCAAATTAGATCGGCACAGAGAAGGTGAATTGAATACTTGCACGAAGAAATAAGAAGTGCTGCAAAATCTCGAAGCTTTGTTCAGTGGAATTCTCCCCGGGGGGTGGAAGAAGATGGGGGAAAGCTGACTCGAGAGAAGGCCACCTGTTGGTTTTTTACGGATAACGGTCGAACGGGAAATCGTATAAATGGGTTGTCGGGTTCCGTAACCCGGAGAAGTTTGGGACCGTGAGTAGGGGGAATGGGACCGTGAGTACGGGTTCCGTATATTGGGTTCGGGTGTGAAGCATGAGTCACTAGCGGATTTTCAAACAATCATGGTTAATCGGGACAAAACCATAACCCCTCTCTCCATATATGTAACTTCTATGCGAAAAGAAGACTACGCTAAGTAAAGGATGTAATCCCAGAAAAGGCTCATAAGAAGTAGATAACCTAAATGTATTGTCGCTTTGTACATTAGAATTTATCATTACATGTTATTTGTTTATTGATTTTTTTTGTGTGATTGCATTCATGTCTTAATCCTTAGATCTTTACAATGATTTTCCCAATTTTTTGTTCAGTTTAATCAATTAACATGATTAAATAAGCTTATTTACTGTGAAAGAGATACTCTAAGGGGTATAAGGAACTTTTGGATGAATCAGATTTGACCAAATAATAGAATTTGTCTGTTAAAAGTTTGGAGATTCTAACTTGCAAAACAGGTGTTGAGGGAGCTAATGAGCCATATGATACACTAAGTCTAAAAGTACATGGTGCAAATGAGGATGTTTTTTCCCAATCTTTTAATGATGGATTTATCAAGTACATACTCTAAAAGACGTAAAAAGGAATCTCTAAGCAGCTCTGATATTGATTGTTTGAGCA
The DNA here is from genome assembly GCA_025593235.1 of Vachellia pachyceras. Lineage (NCBI taxonomy): Eukaryota > Viridiplantae > Streptophyta > Magnoliopsida > Fabales > Fabaceae > Vachellia > Vachellia pachyceras. Next base: position 1,458 of record JANTPZ010101837.1, read on the forward strand.
CCTTGAAAGAACTGTGTTAAGTGAACAAAAACAGCAATATGGAGTCTCACAAGTCGTGCACAATCGCCAATTCATCTCCAGATGGTTATGGGAAGAAGCCTCATGAATCTTGGACAATCACCAAATATCTAAGGATGGCACTTGGAGCCTCACAAGTCTTGCACAATACTGAATCATCCAAGGGATACTCTCATGGAGCCTTACAAATCTTGCAGTCACTGAAACATCTAAGCCAGCGCTTAGCACAGGTTACTCGTTAGGTTTATCATACACCAGTGAGTGCGTGTTTCTCTCTTTTGCTCTTTTGAGAATGTGTTTATGTTTCTCCTTCCTTGCATGTGAATTTTTCAAATTATATGCCTACGAACGACCCTATTACTTTACTGAAGAGATTGATTAAGCCTAGTAGAGGTTATTTAAGATCGAAAGTAGATAATTCCTAGAGTGATGACTATCTAGGAATTAATTAGGCGCATGGGATGGGATGACCAAGGAGAATCTTGTCCCAACATCCCAAGTTGCAACTATTTAGGAAGCCGATCTTGATACAGAGAAGAAACATTAGATTCTTGAGGTGCATTATCATCACATTTGGCACAACCGGAATACAACCTAGTAATTTACCATCAAACAAAAGAGAGCCGTGGACTCATTCCAATCTGCTAAACATGTCCAAGAGTATGATAGACAGGAAAATGAAATTCTGCACTAGGAACTAGAATGCATGAAGCATAAAATAGTCAGCTTCTCCTCCTTATTTGAGAGCGAAAGACTGCAGATTAACCAAATTTGAATGTTCTGGTCCGCGTATTGTCACACATCCCTGAACCAGAGTTCTTCCAACGAGTTGATGGAAGGTCTCTTTCTTCTGCCAATAAGCTGATAGAAGATTGAATGAAGATAAAAACTCGAAGGTCAGATTGAGCAGCATATCTTCCAGGAGAAAAGAGGGCAGATAGATAGCATTAGAAGGTGGACAAATGAAATTATATTGCGAACATAAAGAACAGCATTAGGTGCGGGTCTTGCAAGTCTCTGGCATGCTTGGTAATGGGAAATACTGGCGCAGGGGAAATGAAGATTTAGAGTGAACCTGTTGTTATTCATTGCCTCTCCTCAAGCATTATGTCTTGTATCTGCCAAGTTAGTATGAAATTCTGCTAGCGGATTTGTGATGAATCCTCCATCACCATGGAGTCTGCGCTTTTGATTTGTCAACTCATTTTCAGCATCAGCCTTCATGTGAGCTCTGTACCACATGGCACCTTGTGATGGGATGGCACCACATCTAGAGAACTGAGAGTATGGATGCCGGCCCTGTGTTTTCCTCCAGAATTTGGGGCTCAGAATTTCAGCACCAGGCGGCAAGCAGCAAGAATCTCCGGGAGCAACAGAATGTGTCACCCTTCTATTTGAAACAGCCAAATCATGAGAGAGCCCTTCCAATGCCAACTCAAGGCCATGTACACGAGACTCTAATGATTGCATACCATTCTGTGAGCTATTCATGAATCTCTGTAATGTGAATATCAATGATGCTTTCAGATATGTTCATAACCTAAAGGATTGGAACACATGATAAAAATATATTGGGAAGGGAGGGAGGAAGCAAAATTATAATAGCTATATTGGCCAGCCTTCGCTCAAGATACCTGCATACTTGAGCTATGGTTTAAGACAAATTTTTGCAAGGATTTTTGGAGCTACAATAGTGGAAACAAACCTCTAGAAGATCAAGTAGATTTGACTGCTGCTTCTCAATTTGAAATAACTGGCTGCGGATTAAAGCTAACTCTTCACAGTTTTTGTCATTCCCATGGAAATCTTTAGAAACATTACTGATAGCAACTGAATCTTGGCTCTCTTCGTGATATGGAACTATACGTGATCCTGTTTTGGAGCCACCAAACGTGCGTTTTCTTTCATCCGGATTTTTACTGAGAAGAGACCGTTTCATTTCTGGCCTTGAAAAGTTACTTTTCTCCTTTTTATTTTTTTCCAGTATCGTTTTATTTCTCTCTTCCAGATAACCCGGATAAACACCTATAGCAGAGGGAGCACTTGGCACTACAATTCGATCCCGATTCTTATGGCTTAGTTTGGGCAACACGCCTGAGCTCGTTCCCTTGCTACTAAAGCTTAAATTCTTAGCATTGCTCACAGAAGAACTATCAGGGCTTGCTTTGCTAACTGGATTTGATTTCTTCCACAATCGAGGAATTACAGAACCAGGACTACAAGAATTCTGTGAGAATGCCGGATACCGCCCATCGCTTACATTTTCTGAACCCAAAAACAACATCCAAAACTCAGATAAAGACGATAACAAAAGATAATTATACTCAACGTAACAGATTGGGCATAGAACCAGACTCAGTCGTGGACACTACACTAGCTAATTGCTAGACACAGTGACTTTAGATTATCATCAAATTCTTATAAATATAAAACAAATAACTGCAAACATGTTTCCTTTCATTTTTTGCTCCTCTTTTTGTAAAAAAAAAAAGCGCAATGGCAAAATCAAAGAGTACACTAGAAAGAAATCATAATACCTGAGGAAGAAGATTGAGATTTAGGTGGTGGAGAGAGTCCATCTGATATGTCAGGAATCTGTTTCCACGCCTCACACATGTGATTCATAATCTCACGAACTACCTTAACCTGAACCAACAAGATACTCACTCACTCATTTCATTTTCAATTTATATATAAAGATAAAAATAAACGCATGATAGGGTGAGGAAGACAGAAATTCTTTTTTTTTTCCAAGGAGGATTGAAATGAAACCTTGTCGAATCGTCGATTCTCAAAGACATTCAAACATCCAGCCTTGAATTCTGATAACACGTCCCTCTCCACTATCGCCAATTTCGTCAATGTCTCAGCCGAAGCCTTCCTTGCCGACCAGTCGTTGCTGCTCAAGAATTCCACCATGCATGGAACCAAACTGCTCAAAGCAGCATGACTGGACAGTCCACCGACTTCAATAACACTCCCGATAAGCGCCAACAGCGCCGGCTTCGCCTTAAAGCTCCCGCTTCTCAACAACTTCTCGAACTTCGGCAAGAGCTTCGCCAATCTCGCGGGGTCCGGGTCAGGGGCTGCATCGATGGCAGAAGCCAGACAAAGCACCGCGCCTAACTGTGAATTCTGGTCCTGCTCAGTGAACAGCGCCTCAGTTAACGGCTTCAGGAAAGAAGCAAACGGGTGCTTGGTGATGTGTGCGGACAATGCCGACACTGAATTCACACAAGCAGATCGAACCGACGAGTCCGGGTCACGGAGCCGACGAACTATGTGCGCAAGGATTTTGGAAAGATAGGGAGAGAGTGTGTTTCCGTGCGTTTCGGAAAGAACCTGCATGAGGTGTACGCATTGTTTACGAACCGGCGATTTGTCTGACGAATTGGTGGAGTTAATGCACGAAAGAAACACTGGAACGGAGCTCGAATCAAGGCTCCGAGCAATGGACTCGAGCTCATTGGCAGCGATGGACTGAGTATCGCGGTCGGAGAGCTTGGTGAGGCAAGTGAACACCTTCTGTTTGAGACTGTGACCAGGAGCTGAAGACGGAGCCATCACCTTGCGACTGGGATGATGCTAGAGGTGACGGCTAATCAAATTTCAGAGAGACAGTTAAGAACCGAAAGGTTCAGGAGGTAACATTTCCGGCAACATCACCGGAGTTTTGTCCCTTTTTCTAACATTCAGATGTAGTAATGAATAAGCTCTTGGACGTTCTTTGCTCGCTGGCTTTTGAATTTAAAGCAGACATGAAAGCAAAGCAGTTGCCAAGGCCCGAAAGAGACGGACGCGCCGTCACGGGTTTGAAACTTTGAATTTAAAGTTTAAACTTCACTCTCTTCCAACAATAAAAAAAATTCACTGAGAGGGTTGGCTAAGAACACATACCGTTTCCCTGTTTCAAAACCTTTATTTACTCTTAAAAGTAAGTTCAACAGTATTTTTCCGTAAAATGAGATAATCTCCTCCACATATTTACTTCGACCTGCCTAAAAGTACTTCTCTACCGCATTTCCAAACGGGAACATAAGTATGAAACTACTCGACAAAACGATTGCTCATGCAGGGCTTGTTTGGATAACCTGCTGGGAGAACGGACACAGATTCTTAGGTAAATATGTGAGAGGAATTTTGTCTCGGTAAGCACAAGAATGGATTTTGATTGCCCAAACGGGCTGACCAAACAAACCTATAATTTGCTGTGTGTCTCATCTGTGAAAGCAAGCACAGATCTGAGATATAATACGAGTGGTCAAATGTTTAATTGCAAGCGACATTTATCAAAAGTAATTCCATGAACCACTTAATTAGTCCGTAGGATTATTACCAATTTCAACTCAGTAGCATTAAGTATATATTTGGATTGCAATTAAAAATGTGTTTTACGAAAGTAAACGTGCAAAAAGTTTTATATCGATTTACATATCCAAAAGAACCTAGATATAATTTCATATTAGGGCGGCAAGAAATGATATCATTCGTCAATGCTTAATATGAATAATAGGATTAATGCCAGCTTTGGATGGAATAGAATTTAAAGCAGTATCATCATTTGGATTAACTAAAGATCAGGTCAAAAAGAAAGAAAGGAAGGAGGGGGAGACAAGAATGCTAAAGAAATCCTGGGCTTCCAACATGAGTTTGGCGCCACTTCAATGAAGCAAACTAAACAGGATAGGGCAAACGACATGAGGCTTTAACTGCTTTTGATGGGGGAAGATACATAAATTGTCGTTTACGAGGTAGGAATAGCGTTTGGAGGGATACTTGATCATTTCAAATTTTGAAGATGCCCAACACGCAGAATCGTTAAGAACGTGTCACGTCACAAGAGGGTCCAGGTATAAATAATCAAATTGCTAAAGCATTTACTGTTCATTGATTCATATCACCTGTTTGAATTAGCTGTGGCGTTGGCGCCTGAATTTCACAGAGTGGGTCAAACATTTAATAACCATACTAAGTGCCAATTCATTAACCACATACGTGCTTGATTGATCAAGAGAGCTTAATTTTGAGAGAAAGTGTAAAGGTGATTTGAATTTGGTGCATGATTATTGTCAAGAGTGAGTGAGATTTAGCATTCAGGCGAGTGCTTAGGGAATAAGTGAGTAAGATTAAGCAGGTTTTGTGATGATGGCTCCCAAAAAAGCATGCTGCCTTTTCTTGCTTTGTTCAACCTACTGGGAATTTAGATCTCAACCTCCACACCAACCTTGCTTGTTCAAGCATATGGAGGCATTTGTTGGGAACCTCATGATCAAGTTGCTGAGTACGATCTACATAGTGGTCGGTTCAAATGGCACTGCCCGTCTGATAACTTTATCAGTGAGTGTGTAAGTGTTACTTCAATTTTAAAGAATATCCTAACCTAAAAGAGGTATTGTGGTCGTTTGGGAGCGTAATGGATAAGTGTTTTTATGTAAGTCGAGGTAAATATGTAAAAGAGATTATCTCATTTTACAAAAAAAACACTGTTAAACGGATTTTTGAGATTTTCAGATGTATTGACAAATAGAACCATTTAAAGCTGTTTTTAATCCAACCCTCTAACGTGACTTTCAATCTTTTGTTTCACGTCAACAAACAAATAAAGGATTTTCGTCCTATTTATTGTTATTCATGGGAATAATTAAATTCAGTCTAGTTGGTAGGCAGATAGATAAAGGGACATGGATAAGAGTGTATGCTGTCCAAACACATCCACACACCCAAGACCCAACAGTCACTTTTGATGATAGGCCTTAATGTCCCAATCACACACAGCCTCAAAGTAAAAGGTTCCAGGCTCTACGTATATATAGAGAATGATATGCAAATCTATGCATGATTATATAAATATAAAATAATGAACAAATATACATATTCCCTACCGTTTCCTCTGATGTTTACTGTATGTGTTTGAGAATTCCATTGAAAAAAAAAGTTACAGTTTTTAAAATGATTTTATGAATTTCGAAATATTTTTTTTCACATTTTTAAAATGGTTTTACCTTAATTTACGTGCACTATTGGAGAAATTGAGTTCTCAAGCAAGATCATCATCCCTCCCATACCTTGATGTGTACTGCCCAGCCATCGTTTTTATTATTTTTTTAATCGATTTTAGATTTTATTTCCTTTTTTATCTTCATTAAATATATGTATAATTCTACTTATTGCAGTCATATTCGAGATGCTGTCAAACGTTAATTTATTTTTTGTTCTCATCTATCTCATAACACTTCTCGTCGGGCCTTTTCTCTCTCCCTCTCTCTCCAATCTCTACGTGTCTTTGTAGGATATCTTCGACAAGAATTTTCTTAAGTCAACTTATCTATTCTCTCTCATCCTTGGTTCATGGAAGCTATATGTTCAGTGCATTGATATTTTGCAACTCACTTCTGATCTAGATGATTATGAGGCGCCACAATGGAGTCCGCCACGCTGTGGATGGGTTACGATAAATGTGGATGGAGTTATGCCCCATATTTCGCTTAAAACTGGGTGTGGATGTGTTATTAATAACCAATTGGGTTCCTGAGTGTTGGATTTAGCAAGGGTTTAGGGTAATCTAACTCATATGAAGCTAAAGAATGGGCTGTTCTTGAAGGTCTCCAAATAGCCTATGAACATGGTTTTTAAAGGGTTATAGAATCTGATACGAAGGTGCCGGTGGATCTGCTACACACAAATCAAAGTGTTACTAACACCAGTATGTTGTGTGTTGAAATCAAGAAGCTCATGGAGAGAGTGGATTGTACTCATACAATATGTGAAGAGAGAGAAAAATTGCATAGCAGATACTCTTACAAAGGAGGCTATTTTCACCACTACAGTATACAATTCTTGTCCGCCTCATCTAAAGGCGCTATTTTTCAATGATTTTGGGATTATATCCCTACAGTGTAACCTTTTATTTACGAGCCTTATGCTCTCTTTAGTATATAAAAAAAATCTCAATTGGGGGGGTAATTTTGATGAGGTGGGCCTAGTTTTAGAGCCCAGGTTGTAGTTCTTTCCCTGTTCAGTTCTTCAACTTGCCTTCTGAACAGATCCAAAAGAGATGTTTGGCTAAAAAAACTCAACCTTGAACTTCCATATCGATGCATCGATACTGTCTCGTTTAATGATTATTATTGACGTTGACATCCCATGTGTTTGATGATTAGTAGAATATCATGCGAACGTAAGCAAAATGGGTTAAGAGGTTTCTCCTTAAAAGTTTTGTTAATAATAATAATAATATGAATTTGAGTGTTTGATCATTTCCATCCGCCAAACACTGAGACATTCTTAATTAAAAAAAACAAATCAAGTCTTTTTTATCGAGAACTTTTTAGATAAAATATTTTCATTTATTTTTTCTCCCTAGATAAACAGAACTTTTAAGAGAGAGATCAACTTTTATATAAAGGAGGCAAGAGCCAAAATTCTGGTAAGATCCTTCCAGGCAAAACACAATTGTTTGGATTAATTTATAATCTACAATATGAACATTGAATTTTATTTCAACTTAAATAAATATATTTTTATGTTTGTTCGGAATAGCATTCTAAAATTACATATACGTATAAAATTTATATCTCATACTTAGTTTTCAAATCATAAATTAGTTGGAAAAACATCTTTGCATCCCTGATCCAAAGCTTCACTTTTTTTATCTTGCTTGGCAGGAAAGGCTCGTTTGCTTTGTTGGGACTGTGCATGTTTGGGAAACACTTCTTTTCAACTGTATACGTAAATTAAGATAAAACCATCTTAAAATTCGTAAAAGTAATCATGAAATCCATAAAATAATATCGAAATCTTTAAAAAACCATCTAAAATCCGTAAAATTATTTCGAAAACTGTAACTTTTTTCTTTGATGGATTTTTCAAACACACACAGTCATGGGTTTTGATATCACCCTCTTGTGTTTCATTGATTTTTTTTTTTTTTTGCCAACCGTTTCATAGATGTCATATAACAATTTCGGATTTTCTTTTCTCTTTTTTGTTTACGACCGTGGACTTATTAATTCGAACGGAACGGGGCACCCGTCACCTACGTTGACTTCTGACAAGCAATGGCTTCGTTTGGAAACCCGTTGAGAAAACGGACACAGATTCCGAGGTACTTTATGTGAGAGGAATTTTGTCTCGACTTGCGTGAGAATGGATTTTGGGAGCCAAAACGGCATTCCTAACGGAATACCAAACGCAGCCAATTTGTGGCTTAACCGTGATAAATCGACAAGTCCGTTCCCGTTACGCCTCTGTTAATTCATCCCTTACGGCTCTAAACGTGTCCACCCATCAACAACGCTGCACCTTGATTTCAGGATTTTCCTCACAAATATTCACATGTCGAAATTACGATTTACTCCCTCCTACCAATTCATATTCGCATTTAACTTTATGAATATGCTAAAAAAAATTCAGCTTTATCCAGAGAAAGGTAGAGAGAACACAGGAAATTACATTTATACATTGACTACGTTAGTGAAATTGATGCATAAGCATTAATTATTTGTTAGATTGATTCAGCAAATTTA